>CM067497.1:4390726-4474896 GCA_034552555.1 Semaprochilodus insignis
GAAATTGCTGTTCACCAGAATATGATACTGTTGGTCAGCTGGCATGGAAGCTGACTACCTAATCACCAGCAACAGCAGCATATGTTGTGTTTTGATGTCCAGTCCACCAGACCAGTATAAACCAATTTAAATGAGCATAACATGCATGCTGGTCTGTACTATTGTTTTTTTCAGCAGGGTAGTTAGCATGCACTCTGGTATATGACCTTTCTTTTTAGTGTTGTTACACATGTAGCCTTTAGCATGTTAACCCATATGCTGAAACTACAACACAGACCAGTTAGTTATCAATTTGATGGATATTATTCAACGTTTGCATTGGCTAGATGATTAGCTCAGTAAGGTTAACCTGCCAGTGGCGAATATGTTTTAATAATGGCTGCAGACCTTCAGTAAAGCGTTACCACAGTTTATCCCTGATTCAGACAGGTCAATCGACTATCTCCTTTAAGGTCATAATGATTTTTTTTTTTTTTTTGGTACCCAAAAAAAAGCTGAAGAACAACATCACAAGTACTTCCATGCTAGCTGGCCTCTGCAGAGTAAAACAGTCAGCTTATATTTCTGTTGCTGATGTCACACAAAAATTTTAATAAAGCAGTATTAGTTTCCTCCATAGCCCAAGGCCAAAACCCCCCAAAAAGAAAATCCACTCCACCCATCCCTTTGAACACTAGTGCTAACGTTCAAGGGACAGTCACAATGCTAATTAGTGTTTCGTAAATGTCAAGGATTTCAAAGCTTGCCATAATGGAGGAAAATGAGCGTCATGATCTCCAATGAATATTAACATCAGTTACACTCTCTGCATAACACACATCCCTCTTGTTTTGCAATGAGCTTTATCTAGCTAATTAGCCTTTAAAGTTTGTAGGAGATGTAAAGGGGAAAGAATGAGCCGGGAGAGGAAAGAAAAGAGAAGAAGAAGAAGAAGATGGTTGATGGAGCAGAGACGGGAGACTCTGAGCTGGTCTTGCCGGCTGTTGGGCCTCAACGGTGCCCTGAGGCAGTAGAGACAATAACTGACACATTTTCTAACCTGGCGTAGCGATGCCCCGTCCCAGTCTGCAGCCCGGGCCAGGCTTCCTCCCCCAGCACCCAGCACACTCCTTTTATCCCGTATCCATCAGAGAAAGCTGACAGACCGGCCCAGAGGGGCTCACGCCGCACAGACTCCCAACCACCCACTCACCCACCCATACACACATGCATATCTCTGTGAATGCAACCCAAATACCTCTGTGACTCGCACTAGGTGCCCCTGACGTCTTTATGATAAACACAATATGCAGAAAAACTGCATATTAAAGCATACAAATGATTATTATGTCCACGGGGCACTGGTACAACACTAACCAACATGATAGATGATTTACGCTGCAAGGTTTTATGGGTGCCTGCCTGGGAAAAACGCACAGAAACAAAAGGAGATGAAATTGCAAAGCCAGGAAAAGAAAGGCGGGGAGGGGGGGGATCACTTTTGGGTTATGAAAATCATTTGGTGCTCGGCGGAGAGAGGAGAGGAAAGGAAATAAGAACGGTAATAGTATTGCCTGCAATTATTTAATTGAGAAATGTGAGACAACCTGATAAATTCTCACACATCATCCATAGATCAAATAACAGTAATATGCTAAAATGCTGCAGACATGTTTGTCTAAAATGCAATACGTTGTCTCTTTTTTGGGAGGAGGGGGAGGAGGGGCCACTTAAACGACGAGTGACATCATGCTGTGTCCCCTGCTAGCAAAGCTATGTCATCAGGAAGTAATTTGTGTCATTACAGCCAGGTGTCAAGTGAAGAATATGCCCAGTAATTACTGTGCTACATTTAAAGGAGTATGTGCTCAGTGGTAACAGGATGCACCCATTCATCTCCTCTCCAGACACCAATTCCGGTTTTCTGACGGAGAAATTAATACAAGGCCTTTTTCTTTTTAAAGAACAAACTAGTGAAAAACAGACATTATACAAAATCAAAATCTGATTGGTTGAGAAGTGTTTTTTCACAATGTACCATCACTGTATCATTTTGCTATATCAATTACTTTACTATAGTTTCCCACTACTGGCCCGTTTGGCCATGGCCGTGTGGGAGCACCACAGGCGCGCTGGAAGACAGACAGACTTCAGTCTTTAAAATAGCTAATAGTGTCTGTTAGCTTAAAGATACGTAAAGTTTAATCATATGCGCCTTTTACAACAGATGTTGTCACAAAGCAGCTTTACAGGGAATCCGGGTCCAAGAATCCTCAACGAGCAAGTCAAGGGTGACAATGGCAAGGAAAAACTACCTCAGAGCAAGAGGAAGAAACCTCAAGAGGAACCAAGACTCAAAAGGGGAACCCACCCTCCTCAGGTCCACACCGGATAGCAAAACAAGTACAAAAGCAACATAAAAAGATCAGAATTTACTAATATACTATAGAATACAGAATAACTAATACTGTTCCAGTCCTATGAGAGTAGAAATAAGAAACCTGACCTGAAAGTCTGAATGAAACTCGGTCACTGTTACCGACCACGGTAAGGAGTTTATCACAGTGAAACCCAGAATAGCCATCACCTCTGCTAAAAGCTTGTGGTGATTATCTATTAGATTGTGTGTAAATGTGTTACACATGCTATTCTGTGCTAGGTTGTGGGCTAGTAGTGCAGTGTTAGTGCCTACGGTCATGCTGAATCATATTGCTAGAGATGATCTGTCTGCTATTTTATCAGCGCTGGGTGGCGGTTTCTCCTCTGCTACTGTGTTCAGTAAAAGAGCATGCCCTTAAAGCTCTATGTTCCCTGCATGGTCTTCATCTGTGGTCACAGCACATTAGATGAGTTCTAAAGGTTCGTATTTGTTTGGTCAGACTCTGATGAGTGTGACAGCAGGACTACATCAAATTCTGAACCTGTCGTCGCTCCTAACTACACAGGAATTAGCTAAAACAAACTGAACACCATATGGCAAACTAGATGGACTGAGAAATGCCTTACAGACTGACCGGAACGAAGTGACATTTATGTTAATCTGGGATATATTGAAAAGGCTGAGCTGGACCTGATTTTGAAACAGTTTTATGGCCATAACAAAAAAACTGTACTAATTTGATGCTGCACAGTTTTGAAACATGTCTGATACAATATTCAGGGCTTTTGTGCTTTACTTTTTACTTCATTAACACTTAACGTCATGTGTTAGTGAGAACAACATCATGACTGTGATAATCAACAGGCCTACAATCACCTACAACACCTCGTGTTTTGAGCTCACTAGACAAAAATGAGTCACCTTGTGTGTTTAAAGTGGTAGTAACTTTAGGCTCCTGCAGATGGCGCTGCACGAGGATGATGTAGCTACAAATACCTGCGGGGCGTGAGTGACGGGATCCATAGATTGGGAAGAGGTGGTACAGTGCAGTGAATGTCTCGTTCCATGTGTGGAAAACGGCTCCAAAGCAGATGTTAATGATTGGCTAAAAGGAGTGACTGCATTTGGGCGTGCCAAAGACAATAGTGTGAAGGAAGTAGCTGAATCTGCAGGTGTATGGAACCGTACCGTCATATGGGTCTACCAGCAGTGGCTAAAGTCCCAGTCTACAGGAAATTCTCCTCGGGACTGTGCCAGGGAAGACATCTACCAAATCTGGCCCAACTGCTCAATTCTTTGATGCAAGAGTGGCTGAACATTGATGTGGTCTACATCCAGAAACTTGTCCAGTCCATGCCAAATAGAACCACAGCTGTTATTTGTGCTTGTGGAGGTATTACAAACTATCAGGTGCGTTTTAGTCACAGGTGCCTGGACAGGTGAGCTTATTTTGCTGATTAATGGATGTTCCTGAGGCGTTAGTCAGCGCGCTGTCTCTGCTGGGCCCATATATGTAAAATATAGACATACAATTAAACAAATTACTAGGAAAGAAATGAAGGGCTGTCGTTGGTTAACATTTTTCATTGAGCTCCCCCCTTTGCATGGAACAGTGGTAGACAGGAGGATATGGCGACAATGGCACAAAAGCCCACAAAAACAAGGAATACAGTCATACTAGTTAGTATCCTACACAATGAGCTATGCAAACATTAAGCACAGGACAATAGACAATAAACGGAACATAGACGGAGCAGTAAAGCACAGACTCGGGCCGAGCCTGTCATTAGATCAAATGTCACTCTCTGCAGGCCAGCAGTGTCACCTTTAACTGCATTAATATCTCTCCCCTGACAGGTGCCTTTTCTTTAAAGCCTCTTTATGGTCATCACCGCTGTAGCTGGCAGGACGGCGAAAACAGAGCCAGGGAGCATTAACGGGGACAATTTACTAACAAAGCCATAAATTCTGTACATTCAGCTCTTGCTTATTGCCAGGCTTAACAATGTCAGCGGGGTCAGAGCCGGAGCACACAGAAGCATCCGAAGCCCTTATTTACCGCCCAGTGTTCCACTGCAGCATCGTTAGCTTGAATATTTAGACAGCTGCATAGCCCCCCCCGCTCTCTTCTTCAACAGACCTCCCCCCATTAATGATCTTAATGATGAGGAAGGTGAACATCCTCGCAAACTCGGGCCTCCGAGGCCCGGCCCGCCACACTTTATGATGATGTTCCGTGCAATTAATCAAAGTGGCATTTATTGCTTATGCCAGACATATTAAATTGTTCCCTTGTCCTTTGGACTCGGGGCTGCCGGGTGTCATTACGGCTCCACAATCGCTAAAACTCATTTCCTGTTTGCGCTACAGGTCACAAATAATCTAAAAAGGTGCTTGGGCCCCTCTCTCTGATTATAACATAAACGTATATTGGGAAGCAGGAGGGTGTTATTGAAATCCAGGGTCCACAGAATGCTTTCCCCCCCACACACTCATAGCATAAAGGACCTTCCCCCACCTCAAAACCAACACTCTGATTGTAGATAGATGCAGCTAGGATAATATGGACATGCAGAGAATATGAAAAGCGATAGCAGCATATTATGTTTGTTTCACACCAGCCGGAGAAACCGGCTTGTCTGCTTCCCATGGGCGTGTGGGAGCACCACAAGTGTGCCGGAAGACAGACAGACTTCAGTCTTTAAAATAGCTAATAGTGTCTGTTAGCTTAAAGATACGTAAAGTTTAATCATATGCGCCTTTTACAACAGATGTTGTCGCAAAGCAGCTTTACAGGGAATCCGGGTCCAAGAACCCCCAACGAGCAAGCCAAGGGCGACAATGGCAAGGAAAAACTCCCTCAGAAAAAAGATCAGAATTTACTAATATACTATAGAATACAGAATAACTAATACTGTTCGAGTCCTATGAGAGTAGAAATAAGAAGCCTGACCTGTCTGAAGTCTGAATGAAACTCGGTCACTGTTACCAGTGAAACCAGCGACCACGGTAAGGAGTTTATTACAGTGAAAACCTAGAATAGCCATCACCTCTGCTAAAAGCTTGTGGTGATTATCTATTAGATTGTGTGTAAATGTGTTACACATGCTATTCTGTGCTGGGTTGTGGACTAGTAGTGCAGTGTTAGTGCCTACTGTCATGTTAAATCGTATTGCTAGAGATGATCTGTCTGCTATCCCCACCATTTTATCAGCGCTGGGTGGCGGTTTCTCCTCTACTACGGTGTTCAATAAAAGAGCATGCCCTTAAAGCTATGTTTCCTGCAGGGTCTTCATCTGTGGCCACAACACACTGGATGAATTCTAAAGCTTCACATTTGTTTTGTCTCATTGCATGTGTGGAAAATGGCTCCAAAGCAGATGTTAATGACTAGCTAAAAGGAGCGACTGCATTTGGGTGTGCCAAAGACCAAAGTGCGAAGGAAGTAGCTGAATCTGCAGGTGTATGGAAGCGTTCAGTCATGTGGGTCTACCAGCAGTGGCTAAAATCCCAGTCTACAGGAAATTCTCCTCAGAATTGTCCCAGGGAAGACATCCACCGACTTTGTTTGCGCTACAGGTCACAAATAATCTAAAAAGGTGCTTGGGCCCCTCTCTCTGATTATAACATAAACGTATATTGGGAAGCAGGAGGGTGTTGAAATCCAGGGTCCACAGAATGCTTCCCCCTCCACACACACACTCACAGCATAAAGGACCTTCCCCCACCTCAAAACCAACACTCTGATTGTAGATAGATGCAGCTAGGATAATATGGACATGCAGAGAATATGAAAAGCGATAGCAGCATATTATGTTTGTTTCACACCAGCCGGAGAAGCCAGCTTCTCTGCTTCTGAGCAGAAAAAAAAAGCTGTTTTTTTCTGAGGCTCGTAAGCTGGCAACATCCCTGCCATGCCCGCAACATGCAGCTCATTACAGGGAGGAAGCCTGCTCCAATGTGGCGTGCTGTAAAACAAGCCGTTAACATATAAACACTAACATAACGTGGCGTACTCGCAAACATGCCAACAAATGCAGGGAGCTGTGTTTAAGCAATATGGCACGGTGCAAATCCTAAATGTACACAGTTTTAACCCAAACGAAATCAATCAGTCAGGGCATATTTGCTGTTCTGAGTTTGCTTGTAGTTCTGCGCTGGAGCTACAAGGCTAATGCAGCTAACAGGTAATGGAAGCTACAACTCCACAAATAAGCAACGACCTGCAAACTTCGATCATCACTCACCTCAAACTTGGGCAAGCTGTTAAGTAATCTCAAACTTTGAAGTGCGATTGCACATTTCCACCAGAGAGGTCTCCAAATCCCCAAATCTTACATAGTGTAGCTTTACACAAAACAGTAACATGGAGTCAGAGTGGAGAGAAGTCAGGTAATCAGGAAACACCGATCTTTAGATGACTCTTTTAACTCTTCTACTGAACATGGGTGACATCCCAACCCAGTGCTACCAAGCAGGTAAGGTTGCAAGCAGGTCATTAGCTGCCACACATTCCACAGTGACCACCATCACTAGCCCACTAAACAGCTCCACAGCCCCATACGCACATATATACAGCTTTATACTCTTTACGAGACTTAAGTCTCTCTGACATTGCTGCGCTGCATGGGCACATCTCCCACGAGCATATGAGCTGGAAACAGGATGCTACAATGCTTACTGATCCAACCTGCTATCTGAATTAACTTGTACAGTCTCTCTCTGGTGGTGAATAAAACCAGGAGGCTTACTTTGCGTCCTGGTAATGGGCTCGTTGAGTTCATGTGGTTAACAAGTCTTAGCAGTAGTACTCTTAGGCAGCAACTCTTTACAACTCTTAGGCAGCACGTAGTGATTTAGGCGACATTCTATATTAATAACAATGTTAATTTACATTTTGATTACTTGTTAGCTACATTAGCTTTGTAGCTGTAGCGTAAAATTAAGGAAGCAAACATGTCTTGGCTGATTGAATACACTTGGGGTAAGGGCAAAACTGAGCAAACTGGTGGAACTACTAGTCGAAAATTTTCACACTGAGCGCACTATATGCTACGCTTACCACTCACGCCCCCAGCAAGGTGCTTTCACACCACTCGCAGTACGAGCCGTGGTCAAAAGTGGCCTGTGATCTGCAATAAAACTAGTCTATGGTGCAGTGACTGGAAATACCAGACACGCCTACTGCTCTCATATTGGTTGAGCTGAGACTTGGCTGAAGTATGGCAACAAAAGTAAAAAATCTGACCCTTTATATGACCTTGTGCGTCTGCAGGCTTTGTTCTGCTTGCTGCTCATTTCTGTGGTAAGCTGCTGTCACACTACTCTTACTAACAGAGCTCAAAAGTGGGCAGTGCTCTTTGATAAAACTAGCATTTGGGATAGCAACAGGAACTACTAGACACGCCTCTGTTACCCTACTGGCTGCAATGAGAATTGGCCCAAGCCGGTCAAACAAAACTTTGTGACCCTGCACATCTCCTGCAGTAGACTTTGTTTTCCACTGCCCCTGCTGCTGAGCGGAAATCTGCATCTGCGTCACACATCCCTTCGAAAATAGTGCGTTTGAGGGTGCAGCGTTTAGTGTGATGAAGGCAGCTTAAGAAATTTTGTCCTGCCTCCCAGTCATGTTGAAGACCCCTGTGCACACTCTATAGCCCATGTTCATAAAAGTTTTAATAGTCAAATTTGATTTTGAAATGAGAACATGTAAATTTCATCAACTATTCTGTTATTCAATTTCATGTACAAACTGATTAATTTTTCCGATAAGCTTCTATGTAACTTGAGTGTAATACACTCATCATCAAACGAACAGTGCACCCAGAAGGAGGTGTGGGATTGCAGTGCTATTGGGAAGTAAGATAAAGGTTACCAGGAACAATAAATGATGATAAATTTAGACTGATATGGGCAATATTTATTGAGCTACACATACAGAAGTAGTGTCTCTCAGTATTGCGCCAGGCCACCATGTTTGCTAACACAACATGCCAGACGTTTTGGCATGGAGTTGTAGAGTTTCCTATCGCACTCCGCAGTTCCTGCAGATTTTGCTGTGGAGGGGTGGAGGTGAAGTGACACCAGGCCTTCTGGACGTGTGACAACAAACCGTTCACCGTTAGCCGTGACTACACACGGATTTCCACCAAGACAAAAGCAGGACTTGTCAGTGAAGATGACCTGCTGTCATTCTGAGTCACTCCATGACAGTCTGGCATGACACCATTGCAGTCTTTGGAGATGTTGACGTGTTAAGGGCAGTAATGTGTAGTCATGTAGTTCTGTGTCATGCTACCGTCTGCCAATGATGCTGGCACTAACAGGATGACTCATGGAGAGCATCACTGCTCGCTAAATGTCTGCAATCGTGGCTGCTGGGTCAGTCAGGGATAAGGCCCATCGTTGCTTACATCACATGCATAGCCGAGTGCGACAATTTAATCATTTGCATGTCTCACAATGTCAAATCTGCCCACCTTTCAGTCCTCTCGGGTAATTCCTTCTGAGTGTAGCTCTTTGTACAACTATTCTTTTGATGATGAGTGTATAATTTGTGGTTATCTAATCAAACTATTATCAATATCTATAATACCAACATGTAATAAAGTGACTGGTAGGCCAGCACTTGATTTCGTGCTCTGCAGCTGATTCATCATTTACGCTCAGATCTCTGCTTGCTTCCACGCTGCACAAAAGTTTCATGAATCAGACGCAGAGTAGTTCGTGCATCATTAAATGCAGTTGTGCTCTTCTTCTTTTACGCATCTTTGATGATTAAAGGCCAGTGTGTGCACAGACCAGCAGGAGCACAGATCCTAGAACTTTTCTCTGCGTTTTTGGCAGAGACTGGGGTGACCCTGCGGCTGCGGTCACTATGAGATAACTTGCAGCTGCAGGCTTTTGGGGGATGGTGGCAGCGGGGTGGGGCGAGACAATTATTTCAGTGGGACAGGCAGTTAGTTAGCCCAGCCATCAGGGTGGCATCTGCCGTCCTGCCGCGCTGCCGATTGTGTCTTATGATGGATGTCACAATCTGGACCATCAAAATGGGGACCCCTGCTGCTTTTAATTGCCAAAGCCGAGCACTGGCCCATTTGTTATTACGCCGAGGTTATTACCTCACACCAAGTGTATTAACAGGTGAAGATAATTGATGAGACGCAGGGCCCCCGGCCCCGCGGAGGCTTCAAAGGGGCCAGCGTAATTATGACATAATAAATGTTCTGTAAGGCAGCAGTGGGGGGCAGCATTAGACAAGCAAAAAAGGCCCAGCGTCAGCCCTCAATGATAAATGCACCACAGCCAGAACTATACACGCTCATCAGCTGTCTGATAGGGGCCCCGCATAATTAGAACTACAATGCGTGTAATTAAAAAAAATGCATTTCTTTCTTCTTTTTTTGTATCCATATATATTCAGTGATTGCCTGTGTTTTTCTACGTTGCTTTAATTAAGATAATTGTAATGTGGGTAGGCTGAGGGTGCAGGAACCCGCAGGAGGTACTCCTGGTCACTTCAACACGGAGGATATATAAGGAGATCCCCTCTTATATGATTATGCTCATATGAGGCCTGGGTGGTCTATTAGCGGCAGGCTCAAAAAAATGGCCTTAAATCAATGCCAAGCAATGCTGCCGCAACATTTCTGCCCAGCCTAACAACTTAAAAGCGACAGAAATACATTTAATCCGCAAAATTCCAAGAGTCAAGGCCGTCCAGCAAGGCTAACGGCCTACGATGGGCAGATATAAATAAGCTAAAAAGGTCTAAAGCAAACAGAGGCGATTCCAAATGATTTAGCAAGCCTAGATAATAATTACTAGTGGTAAGATGCGAGGGCCGTGTGTGGGGGCTGGAGGGGGCCCAAGCACAACACAACTCAGGGAGGATGTGGCTGCAAGTCCGCCGCCGCCACCGCCTCCGCACAAAAGCTCGTAATTACTAGCGCACATCTCTCTCTCCTTCGCTTTTCACCTTTCATTTTACAGTCATTTGGGAGAGCCAAGGTAAACCAGAGAGCTAATTGGCTGTGTACTGCGCCGCTTTCCACCGTGCCGAAGCGTAATAATGCATTAAAGATGTGCGCCCGCCGCTTGGAGCCGAGCGTGGCATGAGCAGTCACTCAGCGCAGTCAAATAAATACAGTCATTAGCCCTTAGCCGTGCGGCTAACCCAGAGTAGCCTCTCTATGTGTCCTTCTTTTTCTTTCTCTCATCTGACAAGGCAGAAGTGAGTGACTTGCTGTGTGTAGCTGCATCTCCAGGATGAAGTATGAAGCCTTGCGTACCCACAACCAGACACCTAGCTGTCAAAACACCGTGGGGTCTATGTGTGCATCTGTGAGCTACACGCTAATGAAAGGACACCTTTGGTGAAAAAGCAGCAGAAGGCAGGAAGGCCATGCTAGTCAGCACAGCCATGTGCAGTGGATTGGAAATCATGGCAGTGATTTCTATCCTGCATTCTGTTCCGCACATGCCATGTACATTTCCTACATGCTTAACAAGAAAGGAGTTCTTTGCGAAGGCACACACAGTTTACACTGTATATTGAATTGGTTCTTTTACTGTGTGCCATCCTAATTATGCACAAGCTTGAAATGGCCAATTACTAAGTTACTATATAACATATAGTATATTATTTGCATCAATAATTATTATTATTAGTAATAGTATTAGTATGACAAGTCGCTTACGTCTCCCCAAGTTTGCACTAGCTAGTCCAGGAAAGCTAGCTAGTTTTGATAGTACATATTATTGAGGAATGAATTTGTATGGAAACCAAACTGCTTGCATTCATGGCTAGCTTTATTGGCTGGTTAGCATGTTGGCTAACCTAGCTAGCTATCAAGTGACCTAACTTGATAGCTAGAACATAGATCCCGGTTGGGTAACCCTACGTTCACCTTAGCAGGCGACAAGTCGCTTACGTTAGCCAGAGTTGTCGCCCCAAGTTTGGACTAGCAAGTCCAGGAAAGCTAGCTAGTTTTGATGGCACATATTATTATTGAGAAATAGATTTGTATGGAAACCTAACTGCTTGCATTTGTTTCTAGATTTATTGGCTGGTTAGCATGCTGGCTAACCCAGCTAGCTATCAAGTGACCTAACTCGCCAGAGACACCAACAACATCTGGTACTTTCTTCCACACTTCGCTGGTCCTTGGACCCCTGTGTCTACAACTGGTCCGAAGAATTTGTTGGAGCCAATCATTTACAATGTCCTTCACCGCATCATAATTCATTTGCAAAAAGATGAGAAAATCTCAACTCAATTTTTGTCACTGTATCGCTTGCCACTTGACGCTAAACCGCGGCTACAAACCGGGCACTCCCATAGAAAATGCAGTATTCTTCAGAAATTTACCACATTAAATGATTAATAAGGTGGTGACAGGAACGAGGCATCCAAATTGTTTACTTTGTTTTCTTGTCTTCTAAAAGTGTTCTCGCTAAAAGCTTGTGCAGGAAATGTTTTGTGACACCTGAGACATTAGTTTGTGATAGTTCTGATATAAGGCTTTGGCCTAAAGTGTATTTTTTTTTTTTTTATTTGAATGCAAATGGGACGTGGAGGGTGAAAAGGCAAAGCAGTACCTAAGAATTTTTGGATGGTAAACACAATGATAACATTTGTGTAGTAGACATCCTGATGCTTGGTTCCTATCACCACTACTGTAAAGAAATCAACGCTGGTAAGTGTTTCCTTTGTAATGAATCATTTCACATTAAACCACACTTGATGGCTTTGTTCACATCTTAACAATGGGAATTTGCGTATGGTTTGAAAACTGAAATTTCCCCTTTTACCAGTACAGACATTTTACATGATGTGGACTTGAAAGGGTGTGCAAACACAAGTTTCAAAACACACCATTCACTTCTCAGTACATACAGTCTACATATAGAAACTATGCTTTAAATACAGTTGATGCCACAAAGTCAACATATGTGCTTATGTCACTGTTGCAAAAGTTGAAACTTTTTTCCATTTTTGTGGCATAATTTAAATACCCACATCAAATGTTTTCAATGGTTGACAGGTCTGGACTGCAGGCAGGTCAGTTTAGCCTCCAGACTATTTTACTACAGAGCCATGCTGTTGTAATTCGTGCAGAATGTGGTTGTCTTACTGAAATAAGCAAGGCCTTCCCTGTAAATTACGTTGTCTGGATGCAGCATATGTAGCTCCAAAGGCTGCACATATCATTCAGAATTACTGGAGCCTTCACAGGTGTACAAGTCACCTATGACATGCACACTAATGCACCTACTATCATGGATTCTGGCTTTTGTACTGTGTGCTAATAATAAGCTGGATGGTTCCTCTCCTCTATTCCACAGGACGTGGCGTCCATGATTTCCAAAAAGAATTCCAAATTTTCATTTGTCAGACCACAGGACACTTTATTCCATGTTAAATGAGCTCGGGTCCAGAGAAGTGGGCAGCGTTTCTGTTTATATTTGATGGAGTTTTAACTTGCATTTGTGGAGCAGTAGCAAACTATGTTCACAGATGATGGTTTTGGGAAGTGTTCCTGAGCCCATGCAGTGATTTCCACTACAGAATCATGACTGTAGTGCTGTCTGAGGGCCCCAAGATCAGGGCTATCCAATACTGGTTTTGGGCCTTGTCCCTTGCCTACAGAAATTTCTCCAGATTCTCGGAACCTTTTAACTGTAGATGATGAAATCGCCAAGTCTTTTGCTATTTTCTGTTGAGAAATGTTATTCTTGAATTGCTGCACTATTTGCATATGCAGTCTTTCCCAGAATAGTAACCCATTCCCATCTTTACTTCTGAAAAGCTCTGCCTTGACTCCGCCGTAATTCATCCCAAAGGTGTTCTATTGGGTTGAGGTCAGGCCAGGGTTGAGGTCAGGACTCTGTGCAAGCCAGTCAAGCTCTTTTGGCAATATAGCGTGTGTGTGATTAGGTGATTAGGTCTATTAGCAACAGGTCAGTAAAAGAGCTTCACTGACACGACAACATTGCAGTCTTTGCTTATATATACATATATACACTATATTGCTCATCTGCCTTCACAAACATGTGAACTTGAGTGACATTCCATTCGCGGAGACTGCGAGCCAGGCCTTCTCGTCCAACATCAGTGTCTGACCTCAGAAATGCACTTCTGGAAGAATGGTCAAAAATTTCCATAAACACATTCCTAAACCTTGTGGAAAGCCTTCCCAGAAGAGTTGAAGCTGTTACAGCTGCAAAGGGTGGGCCGACATCATTAAACCCTATGGATTAAGAATGGAATGTCACTCAAGTTCACATGTTTGTGAAGGCAGATGAGCAATATAGTGTATATATGTATATATAAGCAAAGACTGCAATGTTGTCGTGTCAGTGAAGCTCTTTTACTGACCTGTTGCTAATAGACCTAATCACCTAATCACACACACGCTATATTGCCAAAAGTATTCACTCACCCATCCGAATCATTGAATTCAGGTGTTCCAATCACTTCCATGGCCACAGGTGTTAAAAACAAGCACCTAGACATGCAGACTGCTTCTACAGACATGAGTGAAAGAATGGGTCGTTCTCAGTAGCTCAGTGAATTCCAGCGTGGTACCGTGATAGGATGCCACCTGTGCAAGTCCAGTCATGAAATTTCCTCACTGCTAAATATTCCACAGTCAACTGTCAGTGGGATTATAACAAAGTGGAAGTGATTGGGAATGACAGCAACTCAGCCACGAAGTGGTAGGCCACGTATAATGACAGAGCGGGATCAGCGGATGCTGAGGCACATAATGCGCAGAGGTCGCCAACCTTCTGCAGAGTCAATTGCTACAGACCTCCAAACTTTATGTGGCCTTCAGATCAGCTCAAGAACAGTGTGTAGAGAGCTTCATGGAATGGGTTTCCATGGCTGAGCAGCTGCATCCAAGCCTTACATCACCAAGCGCATTGCAAAGCATCAAATGCAGTGGAGTAAAGCATGCCGCCACTGCACTCTAGAGCAGTGGAGACATGTTCTCTGGAGTGTCGAATCATGCTTCTCTTTCCGGCAATCTGATGAACAAGTGTGGGTTTGGCGATTGCCAGGAGAACGGTACTTGTCTGACTGCATTGTGCCGAGTGTAAAGTTTGGTGGAGGGGGATTATGGTGTGGGGTAGTGTTTCAGGAGTTGGGCTCGGCCCTTTAGTTCCAGTGAAAGGAACTCCTAATGCTTTGGCAGACCAAGAGATTTTGGACAATTTCATGCTCTCAACTTTGTGGGAACAGTTTGGAGATGGCCCCTTCCTGTTCCAACATGACTGCGCACCAGTGCACAAAGCAAGTTTGGATGAGCAAGTTTGGTGTGGAAGAGCTTGATTGACTTGCACAGAGTCCTGCCCTCAACCCAATAGAGCACCTTTGGGATGAATTACGGCAGAGACTGCGAGCCAGGCCTTCTCGTCCAACATCAGTGTCTGACCTCAGAAATGCACTTCTGGAAGATTGGTTAAAAATTCCCATAAACACATTCCTAAACCTTGTGGAAGGCCTTCCCAGAAGAGTTGAACCTGTTACTACTGCAAAGGGTGGGCCGACATCATATTAAAACCTATGGATTAAGAATGGAATGTCACTCAAGTTCACATGTTTGTGAAGGCAGATGATCGAATACTTTTGGCAATATAGTGTATAGGCTATATGTATAAGCAAAGACTGCAATGTTGTCGTGTCAGACTGTCATGGAGTCATCCACCCCTACTGCGAAATTCACCTCTACCACGAAATCTGCAGGAGCTATGTGAGAATATTCAAGCTGCATGGGATGTATTATCGTAGGACACCATGAGCCTCTACAACTCCATGCTGAGATGTCTGGCATGTTGTGTTATCAAACATGGCTGCCCGGCAGCATACTAAGAGACACTACTTCTGTATGTGTGGCTAAATCAGTCTAAATCATTTTTCACCATTTATTGTTCCTGGTAACCTTTATCTTCCATTCGAGTAGCATTGCTATCCAGCCGCATTCTCTTTTATTTACATTTTGCACAGCATTCCAATTTTTATGGAAACATGGTTATAGAATAACGGATTTTGCCATCAGCATCGGCAGACACGTACATGTTAAACATCGGCATCTGGCCAAAATTCCCCATATCATCCCTAAAATTTTAGTGAAGTGAAAATTCTTTTTGGTGCATAAATTTATGTTATCAGCGAACCTCACAACAACAACAACAACAAAAAAATAGAGCTAGAGCTAGAGCTAAAAGCTGCTAACGTTGCTCAGTTCACTTGAAATACGTTTAGCCTAGCTGTTAGCTACCCTTGGCTATTTCACTCTAAAACAGAACCTCTAAAATGAGTTCATCGTTTATTAATCTTCAGACCTGTATATTTTAACTTCCTGAGGCTCTTTCTGATGAAAACATACCCCACTACAATCACTACACCCACATTTATACTCGGAGTTGGCTGCGTTTTGCTCCCCAGTGTTACCCGCCGCCATTTTCTTTTGCTGAAGCAGACTGAGAGCTGGTGAGGCCACGGTGCATAATGGGATGCAGTACACCACGAAGTTAGCTTCCACTGTATACCGGAAACTCAGACTGGAGTAGAACACCATCCGGGTATCTTCAGTGCACTACAGAGTTACGGTTTGGTCGTATACTACATACTACTTTTAGGCAGATTTAGTATGCAAGTAGTATGTAGTATGCCATTTCGAATACAGCCATGGACTTTGCTATTAAAATTCCCATTCCTGGGTCTTCCTGTCATGAACTCCACTGCCCTCAAGTGAGACTGTGACACAGACAATGTCACAAGCCCCATGGCACAGATAATCGTGATCCATCTGTCACGTGGATATTTAAATATTTCGGATAGTTCTTAACAGGACGGAGCCTCCAGGAAGAATGGCTTTAATAAGAATCCCTGCGCACACGGTTCACCAAGAGTTCCATCGTTTACGAATTCATGATCCGGCTTTGTTTTGTGACAAGGCACATGTAATTACGAGCCATATGCGCATTTGCATATTCACACAAATGACAGGTTACATCTTATTTCAAGTGAGCAGATGTGCCTCAGAGTGCTATCCGAGAGGAATCCATGAATATGTCCTGCTAATTATACCGATCTTGCAAATGATCTGCTTAAATATTAATCCACATCACTTTACATAGATTGCTGCGAGTCATTCTGTCATGGAGCACAAGCCATTTGCATTTGGACATTGCATAAGCTTGAGACGGATGTTCTCCTCCTTAACAAAGCTCCACAGGGGCAAGTTAAGCTCACTGCTAACGAGTGGACACGGCTGCTTCATTACCTCTGGTCTATAAAGGCTTGTAATGTGGGAACACTAAACATATGTTTTTCTCCACATTTTGGAGTGTAGATATGCTCTTAAAAGTAAAGGTACAAACAAGGGTTCCTTGAAGCAGGTGCCACAAGAGAACCACTTTTAGGTCCCTCATAGCATTTTTCCACCAACATGAAACGGGAAAGTTTGTTCAAAGTGGAACCAAAGAATAACTCGTTCTTCAGCATGAACCGTGGCAACATCTGTGGGCGTCTGCTGTTAAGAAGAGAGAAGACAACAATGGTGAAACCGATAGGCCTTTTCCACCAATGTGGAACAGGTTATGTTCCAGTTTGTGGACCTGATTTTGAACAGTTTGATGCATTTTCACCACAAACAAATAAGCTTGGAACCTGAAAAGTTTGTTCCCAGCTGGAACCAAAGAATAGCTGGTTCTTCAGCAAAAACTGTGACAACATCTGTGGGCATCTGTTGTTGAGAACAAAGAAGGCAACAATGGTGACACCCCTGAGTCTTTTCCACCAACGTGGAATGGGTTCTGTTCTGGTTTGTGCACCTAATTTTGAACCGTTCTGCGCATTTCCAACCAAAATAAATAAGTACGGAACCCAAGTTCGTTCCCAGCTGGAACCAAAGAATAGTTGGTTCTTCACCATGAACAGTGACAACATCCGTGGGCGTGTCAGTTGTTGAGAACAGAGAAGACAACAATAGCGACAACCAGTGGTCTGCTGAAGAACCTCATCTACGCCTTCTCATCATCAGTAGGTGATTGGTGCTTGCTTTCTGGATATAAACATACATCTGCAATAACAGCACAAACACAGGTAATCTATACGCTCCACCATCTTGTTATTGTTTATCACCACTATGTAACATCCTTTGTTCACATTGATGACGTATCCTTTTATGTTCACTGGTTTCAATACAAACTAGTGCAAATGTCGGCTGGTTTCCTAAATGGCACCAAGGTTCTATGAAGCCTGAATGGAATCAGCTCAAGAACAAGGGCTCTCTGGGTTGAAAAGGCTTTCAGTAATGTTTCAATGAATGGTTCTTGATACATCTATATACTCTATATCCACGTGTTCAGCTTTAAGCACTGTAACCTCGCCCATTTACCCTGGGATTGTAAGGAATGTTTAAATATATACTGCTTTTTGTGCAAGGCATGGCACAGGGCAGCCAATAAGAACAGGCCTCATTTACATTCATCAATCTTAAAAGCCTAGGAGCACAAACAGCCAGCCAGGAGAGAGAAATTAAACAAATTAACACATACAAACATTAAGCTATAAAGAATATGGACTCTTTAAAGAACCTCCACATTATGTAAAGCTCCTATACCAATCAAAGGATGTTCTTAGAACCATACCCCCAAGGCAAGAACCAAAAATTGACCTTTATTTTAAGAGTTTTAGGATTTCTGTTGTGATATCAGATTCAGATGCATGACAGTGAAAGAACAGGCGATATGAAAACTGGGTTTTGAAAGGAATATTTTATGTATTCAAACACAGCAAGAGGCTGAACTGAAATGGTTCTGCTTGTCATCCTGCTCATGACTGGTAAACTCTGCAGTGCAATGAATAGAGACAATTCCAAAAGGTTTGTTTCTGCTTCTGTGGATACGGAGTGGAAACAGAATCTGCATGGCCTTTACTATGCTCTTAGCTAAAAGGGCTCTATAGCACCAAAAATAAAAATACAAAATCTTCACTGGTGCTATATACTATGTAGTATTGTCCAAAAGTCATTCCTATAATTTCTAGTCAAAATTCCCATCCTACGTATACATTTTTAGTGTTGGAAAAAGAGCAAAAGAAAAAAAAAAACACTGTAATATATTTGCAAGATGCAGATGTGGGAAACATAACTGCTTTATTGAGTACCGCAGCTAAGAGCTACTGAAGGTGCAAGACAGCAAATGGGTCACCTCCAACCACACAACTCTCCTTGACAGCATATATACACATTCTACCCCAAAACCAGCATAGAACAGCACCGGCAACATATTTACACATCTTTTAGCTACACAACACAAAGTATTTACACA
Organism: Semaprochilodus insignis; assembly: GCA_034552555.1. Classification (NCBI taxonomy): domain Eukaryota; kingdom Metazoa; phylum Chordata; class Actinopteri; order Characiformes; family Prochilodontidae; genus Semaprochilodus; species Semaprochilodus insignis. The sequence continues at coordinate 4,409,430 of CM067497.1, forward strand.
TTACTTAAGGTTCTCTTATATTAAGCTCAGTGCTACCACAAGGTTTCATACTTGACCATTGCTCCTGCATGCCCACGTCCAGCCTCGGATTGCAACATAGCACACCCATGGTTGTGGTGGCCTCACAGAGTCCGAGCAGAGTCACTGAGCAGTCTGCCTCCAAACCTCTCCACAGCAGGGGTTTTTAAATGTCCACTGTTCCAGTAAACACATACACGAGTCCTTGCTCATGGCCATATTCTCATCTTCACGGTGCCAGAGCAGAGAGACTGAGCAGGCCCCCAAAGCAAAACTCTTTGCCCTCCTGAGGGTAGTGTTCACACGAGCGGCACTTCCTCAGCCGTTCTGCGTTTCCTCCATCACCCACTGCACCGTAAATTCTAGCAAAGATGCTGCTAACCCTCAGCCTCGGTAGCGGCACTTGAGTCAAGAGTCAAGCGGCACTTAAGTCGCCAGACTGGCATGCCAGTTGGAATGCCAACAGGTCCTTTATAGCCAGCTGGGCAAGATAGCACAAGGGTAATGGATCTGGGTGTGGGACAGGAATCATAGATTGGGAAGAGGTGGTACAGTGCAGTGAATGTCTCGGAGTGAGTGCATTTGGGCGTGCCAAAGGCCATAGTGTGAAGGAAGTAGCTGGAGTACGTGATTTGCAGGTGTTTGGAAGTGTACGGTCATACGGGTCTACCAGCAGTGGCTAAAATCCCAGTCTACAGGAAATTCTTCTCAGAATTGTGCCAGGGAAGGCATCCACCAAATCAGACCCAACTGCACAATTCTTTGATGCAAGAGTGTCTGAACATTGATGTGGCCTACACCCAGAAACTTGTCCAGTACATGCCAAATCCAATCACAGCTGTTGTTGGTGCTGGTGGAGGTATTACACGATATTAGGTAGGTTTTAGTTACAGGTGATTCACAGGTGATTGTCTTTTCAGAAGACATGTAATAAATAAATAAATGGTGGTATTAGCACAGTACTGTAGGAACATTGGTTAAATGGTTCTTTAAAGTACCATATACCTCATTGCACAATGTATCCATACATATATAATACTATGAAAACTCATGTTGTTCTAAAATACAGCTTATAAAGAAGCATAATGTCCATTTGCATTTTCGCAAAGTCTCACCATCAAAAAACACGGGGTGAGTAATGGCTTCACTATAATTAGCCCAAGTTTTGCATGTAAACAGACAAGCCATTTCCAACATGGTGATATGCACAAGATGCAAGTAATCCAACTGTGGGTGGGTAAGTGGGGGGTTAGGGGGAATGCAGAGTAGTGGGTGCTCATGGCAGATCATGTTTGTGGTTAGTCCCTTTCACGCTTACAGGACAATGCGTCAAACAAAAAGGAATTAAAATATTCCACATCAAAAAAGGCAACAAGTTCACAGCAGCTGCCTTCTCTCCATCTTAAGTGTCCGATATTTTTGATGCCAGGCAATTATAGCACCTTCAAAGTGATCTGGATTGATTTGTTTCATCAGCAGTGAAGTGTGCGCGAGTGGCGCGCTGGTGTGCTTATTGAAACGAGGCCGTCTTAGTTGCCTTAGCTGCTTTTCAAAAGCAAAAGAGAAATGCAAATGCGGTCATACATGAGTGGCTGAGACATCAGCGGGTTAATGGAGGTCTGAATATGACTGTCCACAGCGACGTTATCCCTGAAAGATGGAATCAATCATAAACAACGAGCGACGGCCAAGCGCTGCCTTTAGAGCCAATTAAAAAAGCGGGGTGACATAACACAAAAACCGACTTCTTTCCATAAATTAAGCAGCCCGCCATTATTGTTTTCTTGTTTACTACGCCAGGGAAGGCGGGTGTTTGATGTATGTGCGGGGCACTGTGGGCGATGTTTTATGATCATTATTATTCAAATGAGCTATGGTGTTTTTGAAGGTCTCAAATCACTGCACATGAACGGCCAAGTCCAGAATTACAAATGGCTTTCCATGCAAATGAAGCGCGTGGCTCACTTGACTGACTTCATTTGGCAACTGCAGCGTGAACGCAGATTCAACGTTCGACTGTTTGGAATAACATTAACGAGACAAAGTTTGGTGTTTATGCACAAACTGCTTCGGAGAAGTACACTTTGCTCTGGTCCTGCGGTCTGCAGCTTGAGAAAATGATGATGACTTGTTGCTGCTGTAATGAGGCCCGAACCTGAACCCCTGCGATGCCACAAGCAAGCACAGCGCAAACAAGCAAGTGGTGGGAAGACTGGCCTAAACTCATACGCAAGTCAAAGAACTGAAGTAATGACTCAAATACAAACCAAGCATTCTGGCAAAACCAACTTCCCAGGTACTCAAAATCTCCCCAAGTACTGGCTTCCCTTGTAGAGCTACAATGAGACTTCTAAATACACCCAGGATCTACGGCACAGGAACTGATGGCACCGTTCTTCTCTTTTTAAGATCCTTTTGGCCTAAAATAAGACGGCAAAGCTTCAAAACTGTAGAATTCAGATCCATTTGCCAATTGTGCTTACACACAGAGGAACTTATCTAGTGCATTTCACCCATCTGTGAAATGAAACACCCACATACAAACGTAGTGAACACACACACTAGGGGGCAGTGAGCACACTTGTCCAGAGTGGTGGGCAGCCCTATCCATGTCACCCGTTGGGGGTTGGGTGCCTTGCTCAAGGGCACTTCAGTCATGTCCTGTTGGTTCAGGGAACCAAACCGGTGACCCTTTGGTTACAAAGCTCCCTAACCTCCAGCCCATGACAGCCCCTAGTTGTTGTGTGCAACAGCAACGCAATGCAAGAGCTGAACCAACAGACCACAATGAATTTCTATTGAACAGAAAATCGAACAGAGAATTAGCAACTCAATGTGAACAGCTTTAATGGAACTCCTCCTCTATTCCATACCAATATACTTGCGTCACCCCATAATCTCATAACTAGGGATGTCCCAATGCAGTTTCCGTACCCCTCACCCACCCTCCAAACCTGATCCAAGTACTAAACACCACTTTTTAGTTACACATTCTGAACTGATTTGGCCTTATTATTATTTTTAATATCCACTTTATTGGTTTCTGATCGAATTTGATAGACCCATCTGATGATTTGGCTTCCAGTTAGTTTGATGTTTAATATAGCATGTGCAATGTTAATGTTAAGGTGCTAATGCTGCTATTAAAACAGAGCATTCCCTCAACAGCTTGTTTTACTTTCAACTGGGCATCAAACCATGACTTTGTTTATCCTGATCATTTAATTATGCAGATTTTCTTTCTTTAATTCCTTTCTTCTCCTTGAAATACATGTAACTAAGTCAGTTAGTTATCACTAACTCATTCAGTAACTGTCGTACTGCAGATGGACCACCTAGGCACCAAGACACAACCTCTGCTACCGAGAGCCACTCTGCACATCACATTGGCTCGAACGCACCACACGCACTTCAGTATAAATAGCCCATCACGGTGGTGTCTCCATGAGTGAGAGCCGGTCCCATCACGTCCTAAAGACCTGAACCCTCTGGAATCCCTGCTGAGTGACAAAGACACTTCAAAGTACAGTACGTGGTGCGATGAAAGAGCTCCACTTTAATTGAACAATAATCACTTAAAAATCAAGTAGGGGAAAATAGTCAGGGGGCTCTCTTGACATTAGCAGTGGTTTGAACGAGTGGTTTAAACAGCTCAACTTATCTGGTGCTTCAGTCCAGGGAGAAGCTCCACATGCTCTCTTTCAGCGGCAGGCCTGGTTCAGCAGAATGTGCTCCAGCAGCTAATAATTATTTATATGATCAGTTAATCTACTGACTAGTACTTAATTCAGTAATTGAACCATCACACCTTCTGCTGTTTCTTCTGATTTTGCCCCTGTTACAGTAGCCAGGCTTCCACCCAGCTGTCAAATTAAATTCAAGCAAATAACTGAAGTGAATTAGCCTGCGCTGTGAGCTTTATATGAGATACAACTCCGTATGGCACATCCTTCAAACCACTTCTGAGAAATATGAAGCAATTTAAAAGTGAAATCTTTCATACTGAACAACTACTTGATATTTTTGATTTTGTGGTTATATTTTACATTGCAAGAGCACAAAGATAAACCTCTCTGACAAATATGGCTCAAGAAATGCGCATTAAAGAAGCAGTGTGTAACTTCTAGCAATGAAACTGAAATCTACTCTCAACCTACTGATGTGCATTAGCTAGCTATGCTAACTACATCAGTTAGAAGAGCAGTGGAGAAGTTTTGATCCATGTCAGAACAGCTGTAAGTAGGGTATGTTTCACAGTTTTGTTTCTCCTCATCTGTTTCCTCCAACCACAAAATCTGTGGAACAGTGACGGTAGAATGTTTTGAGCAGTTAAAGTCTTTTGTTTGGTTGAGCTGTAGTTGCCATTTAAAGCCAGACGTACATTGTGGGATTTTAGAAATCTTGTTCTTTGGTGACTTGCACTCTAAAAAAGCATACTACACACCGAGTACTGAGCAAACATGCTGAGACTGAGCAGGTTTGCTAACACTGTGCACTGAAACATGTACGGTCTCTACAGCCTATTTTACAAAGACTGTTTGTAAAAATCACCATATTAATGTTTATAACTGGCTATTCTATTCAGTCAGACTAATCGTACAGACTTGGTAATGTTGGCCTTTATTTTTCCTTCATGTCTCCACCTATACTGGGGAAGCGGGTGTGGTTGAGTTTGAGTGTGTTTAAAACAGGCTAATAACCCTAAGCCTGGTAGGAATTTGCCAGAGAATTGAGTAAAAACACTAAATCAATTTCCATCATACTGACATTGTCTATCAATGTAGTTCAACTGAGGTAACTCAAAAGAGGCAGAAACTGGACCTTATAGCTTCTGAGACACCTGCACCGCCTTATTTATGCCACTGGATGAAATGTTGGATTTACTTAATGTTAAATGAACTTAATTCTTTAAATTGGATCTTATTACTGTGCCACTGAACTGTTGTAGATTTATGTTGTAGGTTACACTGTAACATTTATATCCATCAAAATGTGGCTGGGCGGTTAGCCATGGGGGATATGAAGGATGCACACACAATGGACGATATTCCAGGAGGAAAGACAATACAAAGAGGTTAAATACAACAGGTTAAACAGAGTGCAAATAGATGAGGCCAGAGGGCCAATGGGACAGATGCTGAGCTGTACTCACTAAGATTACACTGACCAAAAACCTTAAATACAGGAACAGAGCAATTCATTTGTAGTGTAGCTCAGTGTAGTTCCCCGAAAGAGCTGTGAGAAAGGTAGAACTGTGAACATCCTGACTCCTGTGGAGTGCATATTTATGGATATCTGGACTAACACTGGTGTCATTATCCTCTGCTCTGCAGCCCTACTGAATCAGGCTACTTTGCTTTGTGCAAGCCGATTAACCAGGCACTGTCTGAAACTCTGCGGCCCGGCACACCTTTCTAAATTTTACGCCTCTCTTTAACATTCTTTCTGTTCATAGCTCATTTGCTAGCTAACGCCTGTGCGATCATAGGAAGGGGGATGAGCAATAGGCCGGGACGCCCACGTGTTTGCATATGTAAAGTAGTAATTACTGGGCCACGAGGATTTCCAGCGTCCAGGTAAACGAGGAATCATTCACGCGGCAGGAGATTTACCCAGTGGACATCTCATTCCATCACACATATGTGCTCGTGCGCAAGGCATACACGAGGCGAACAAATTCAGGACATATCTTGATTGCTTTCTCTTTGCGTGTCCCGGCAATCCTCTTTGTGCGGCGACGCTTTAATTGAGTCGGACGGCATCTCTGCATCCGAATCCTATGGCTATGTTAAACGGCCAATTTACATCTTAATTTAAAATTCCGCATGGATAAAAAGAAATTAATTACATTATGCTGGGGAATGAAATCCAAGTTGTGTTATTTTTCTCCCCCCCTCCCCACCTCCTCCCTCGTCCTGATTTTAATTTTATCTGGAGGGCATACAACAAAGAACGGTGTTTATCAGCGCACTGAGGAAGCGTCCAGCACATTAACCACACATTCTCTACAGACCACACGCATGTCTGTTTCTCTATCCATAACAGCCGTGAGCTGGGAGATGCTGCGCTTGCACTGCCTAATGCTGGAAATTTGCAAAAGTATCCTTGCACGCCGAACGTTCTGGTGAAATGATATGACAAAGAAGCCAAAGGGGGGGGGGGGTAGAAAGAGGGAATCAAAGAAAGAGTTAAAATATATATGTAAAAAATACACCCTTGCCTCGTTTTTGTTTGCTCTACTTCTTTTTGGACTAAGCACTTTGTGAAAAGTGCATCATTGCGGCTTCAAAGCGCGCTTTTAGCTAGCCGAGAGCCCGCTTGCTGATGGCACAACACAACAAAAGCGTGTCAGTCAACATACATCCCAGTTTTTGACGCATGAACAAACAAGGCGGTGTTTGTCATTGAGATTAAGGCGATCAAAGACAACAGTGACCATAAAAATGCATCACCGTACGAACTTTACAAAGTAAAAGCAGAAGGAGGAGAGAAAAGGCGGGGGAGAAAAAGCACCCCTTCAAAATACGGAAGACAAAAAAAAAAAATGAATAAAAAAAAATACTATCTTCGGAGATGGTGGAAAAATACAATATCGCGTGATAAAAAAGTAAGAGGGAACTACTGCGTCGTAGACTGCTCTTTCAATGAGAAATCTAAAAGGTAATTTCACGGATAAAAGGGACTCTAATGCATGGTAGTAATGTAGCGGGGGATGGAACAAAGGCAAACTTTCATCTCTTTAAGCTTGGATGGAGAAAACCTTTGATGCTTTGAAAATGATAATAAAAATCTCAGCCTCCGCCACCGAATACAATGCGGCCCCCCAGCACTTAATACAGCCGCACGGGCCATCTGAGGGGGAGAAAAAAGCCGACAAATTGTGACACTTAGGGTGCCCAAATTATACCCCGAACAAACACAAAAGTGCAGGGCATAAAGAATCTCATTATATCTGAGATTAGCTGAAATCTGGGGACGCTAAAAGACGGAGTTTTATGTCCAAATGACATCGGCTGTTTCATATTGCGATATTAAAATCTAACTGTAATGTACTGTATATAAAAATGAGGAGAAAGTAAAGATTTAAAGAATGCTCTAAGTGCAATAAGGGAAAATGGATTGAGTTATGACTGATTTGATTGCAGGAGCGGATCATTTCCTGTGCATGGCTGCAGCGGATTCAGGTGGGAGACGCTGCGCCTATGGGCAGCCTCTTTAAAATAGGAAATTAGCCATAATCATAGGGCTAGGAAATATATTGGACATATTCCAGGGGTTATGCCACACATTTGTCTCGTTCTTTATGTCCAAAGACCAATTACGACGACTTCATGGCTTGGAATTACATGTTTTTTTTGTTTCTATGCCTTTAAGGCTGGTATATATCCGTCATTGTCCAAAAAGAAAAACTGACCTTTCAAAAACTGACTGAAGAATGGAGCAATAGAAATGTTCCACAATTGCTAAGAGTAAAACATCTCTACATTAAAGCCACACGGTTCTATTGTTTGTTAATATTGAAAGTAGTAGGCAACTGTCCTGTAAAGCCTGAAATTAATCATTTAATAGCCAGAGGTGCCTGGATGGATTTGGCCAGAGTTCTTTGGACCATGTTGAACATTTTTACATAATAATGTCACACGGCTAAGAAAGGCTTGATATTTAGGTCTCAAATGCAGACTCCACATTATACTGTAGAAGATACAATGACAAAAGCAGTTGATCCTCAGAAGACATCTCCTTCAAGTTTTGAGTTCTCTTTGAATTCTCTTGCTATGCACTCACAAAAGTCAGATTTAGCTTGCTTCTGGGGGTCCAAAGCCTAGCCGGCGTTAGAAAACGTTCTTCCACACGTTGCTTGCAATTACACATTTCCAACATAGAGGTCTTCAAATCCTCAAATCCTAGTTAGAGTTGTTTGTTTAACTAGCTTTAAAACTAAACAAAGTTTTTGCCCTCCGCTGCAAAGTTTCCATTTTGGAGACTTGGTTTTCTTTTTTGACAGCAACAGCATAGATATTGCTTCAGCAGTGGAGGCTGACCAGTGTTGCCAGATTGGACAGTTCAAAAATAATGTCAAAATAATAATGACAGTCCAGCCTGCCAAAGCACGTTTTCTCCAACCAAACCCAACCAAAATTTGGGCTAGACAAGTTTCAAAAAGTGTACGAGATCCGTAAACTACATTGCTTAGTAATGCTGCTGATATCGGAATAGGCTGAACATCCACATCCAATCAGGGTCAGTCTATGTGAACAGTAGGACTGGTCCAAGAGCTGTTTACGATGCACAATCCCAAACTTAAACTGTGCAGCATAAATTGACCTGGCAATGTATCCTGGTAAAAAGCTTTCAGATAGAAAATTCAAACTAGGTTTAAAGTATTCTGAAGAAGTCCGGCTTTGGTTAAGGTTTACAATACTGAGGTGGTATTTTAACCAAAACAGGCTCTGTAGGTTTATAAGCCTTAGAGTCCCACTACTCAGGGAGCATGGGTTCATTAACTTTATTAATGCCAACTTATATACTAATATAGAAATATCATCTCATACCATGACACTGTGATTGATACAGAATTCTATCAGTATCCATCCCGCACTGTGTAATTGTATGGTCAGAGCACCCTCCCACCCCCCCCTCAACCATAAGGGACTGTCTCAGGGCCCCCTGCCTGGATGTGCCTGGTTCTGACAGGACAGATGGTCTGCAAAGTCTAAGTGCATTCCCCCGTGAACCCCTGACCCTAGCATGCATCGAAATAACCCATTAGCTGCGTAATGTGTTTAGCCAGTGTGGCGGCCCAGTGTCTTTTTTTTCTCCTTCATACTCCACCTCCTCCCTTCTCTGAAACACAATCTAACTCCCCATTTCCAATTATTCAAACCATTTCCTCGGACTGGCCATGTCCCTCTGGTGCTGGATCTTCATCACCACAGCTAGAGGCCAGGGCTAGAGTTGTTAGCACTCTCTCACTAACTAACAAGAGAGACACTAGAAAAGACAATGTCCCAGGTAAAGACCAATCAGCACAAGTCTGATTTATTATCAGGGCTTTGGCCGAAAGGGAGCGAACAAGCGCCACAGTGCCTAAAGAACACAAAAGTGCTAATAAAATGGAGCACACACACACTGGAGTTGTAGAGCAAGTGCTGGTTTTCAGGCTGAGACTAATTGTTAGCGGTTGACTTTGGAATTTGAGTGAGACAGCATGTCCTTATCAGGAAGATAAATGAATTAATATTCCATATTTCAGCTGAAATTGCTGGAGGAGATTTCCAGTTTAAAAAAGTCAAGTAAAAAAGCTCTGAGCTTTTTAATGTTATTCAAATGTAGTGACCCGTGCGCAAAAAAAGAAAAGAATGGATCTCCAGTCAAGGACATTATCATGTCCTGCATTTATATATTCAGTGCAATTTTGAGGTTGAGTGATACTTTGCATGGGTACTATGAACACATTAAGGACAGACATTACAGCTAAGTGCTACTGGAGTCAGGAAGTGAGAGAGAGAGGTCCACATAAGATGATGCAAAAGTGTCTCGTTCCCAACATTCTGCACAATAAATCGGATTTTTGTTTGAGGTGTATGCATACTGCAATCTAGACAGACAGCAGCTAAATAGCAACGCTACATCATCTTTTATCATATGGCAAATCATCATAGAGCCCAGACCCCATAATAAAGACTAATCCATGCAAAGGAAGTGAAGCTCTTATGTGACTGCCCCTAACACCACGTCAGCGTCGCCAAAGACTGCAATGTTGCTGTGCCAGACTGTCATGGAGTGACTCAGAATGGCAGCAGGTCATCTTCAGTGAGTCCCACTTTTGTCTTGGTGGAGACGTCCAATGAATGTGTGCGGGGGGGCCATGGTCAGTGCCAAGATGAACAGTCTGTTGTCACACGTCACATGTCCAGAAGGCCTGGTGTCACTCCACCTGCATCCCTACCGCAAAACCTGCAGGAACCGTGTGAGAATATTCAAGCTGCATAGGATGGATTATCACAGGACACCATTAGGAACCTCTACAACTCGATGCTGAGACGTCTGGCATGTTGCATTAGCAAACATGGCTGTCTGGCGAGATACTGAGAGACACTACTTCTGTGTGTGTAGCTCAAGAAATCTTGCCAATATCAGTCTATTTTATCATCATATATTTATCCTGGTAACCTTTATCTTCCTTCCCAATAGCACTGCAGTCCGACACTTCCTTCTGACCTCCATCAACTATTATGTTGATGATGAGTGTATTTCAGGTTTTTAAGGAAATCATCTCCATCCGAAAATAATAATAATAATAATAATAATAATAATATATATATATATATATATTAACTTTACAGTAGAGGGCAAAATCCTTCTTCATTTTTAAAACACGTTAATGTAAAATGAATTTAAGTTTATGTAAAGACACATTCTAGATCAAATGAGGTTAAAGTTGTGAGGCTGAGGTTTGGAGGTTGAAATTGCGACAATAAAGTTGGGAGCTAGAAGCCGTGAGGTTAAAGTTTTGAAGCTGAAATTGTGAGGCTAAATTTATGAGGCTGAAAATATGAAATTAAAGTTGTAAGGTTAAAATTGTGAGGTTGAGATTATGAAATTAAAGTTGTGAGGTTAAAATTATAAGGCTGAAGTTGAAAGGTTAAATGTGAGGTTGAAGTTGTGAACTTAAAGTTGTGAGATTAACGTCCAGGAAAAAAACACAAGCTCATATGACTGGGGAACTGCAACTATTCTGAATAAAAGACATCCGCGAACTTAAACATTACAGATCCTTCTCAGCTTTATGATTAGCTTATGCTGAAGAAGGTCCTGATAGGCCTACGAAAGCACGGGGAACTGCCAATTCTCAATCACTACTGTGAATTAAAATAGGCCATTTTCTCCTAATGAATGCTGGAGTCTTTGGAAAGAAGGAAAAAGTAAGTTACTCAGCAGACTTTTCCACGTTCAGAAGGAAACGGGGAGATGTTATTGCTCGTCTTTTGGTTTTTGGTTGAGAATATGAAACTCTCCAGACGTGCGAGCGGCCCCCTTGATAACCAGGTATGAGGCCTCCACTTCACAGAGTAATTGCAGCTTTGAGGAAGGGAGTGTGTGAGAACGTGCCGCTAACACCGCACCAACTCCTTGTTTCTTTCCTCAACTTTTTTCCAGCGCTATAAGCTCTGTTACTCTCTTATGGGGGAACAGAGCTAAAGCTTTAATTATTGAGGAGCTAAGCTTCAGGTTCTGACTCGTCTTTAGTCAACAGGGCTTTTACTGATACACGACTGCGCACAGACCAGACACATTTTATTTAGTTAAAAAGAAGCTGATTTTTCTTTTCTTGTGCTTTTGAAACTGGGATCTGAAGAGCTGAGGTGGTTAGAGGCAGACAAAATGCAAAGTTGAACTAAAATCTAATAGTGTTATAGTACAGATAATGTACTATTCATTAGATTCAGTCATATGATTAAGAAGAGATCTTGTCCTAGCATGGCTTTCCTTTTGACTGGAACAAACATGCCTCTTCTATAAGATTTTCAGAACCTGTTCAGTAATGGTGGTGTACAGTTGGGTTTATACAGTATTGAAGAGTCGTCTGAAGCAGGGGAAAGTCTGTAATTTGCTAGTAAAAATATTCTTAAAAAATAATAATTTTAATCAGCTTGTCGGTTGAGTGAAAGTTTTATTTCTTTGGCTGTACCATGTTAAATTGTTACTTCTCTTTCTCCTTCCCATACAACGGCAGCATTGGCCAAATATGTATCACTGTGTTTTTATGTGAGTATGCAGATATGAAGGCACCCACACACCAAAAACCACATTGTGTGCATCACATAGCCGAGCGCTGCTACACTACATAGAATGTGTTGCAGTAAGAGCACCAGGAAACATTAAAGGTGCCACTGAATGTATTTATTCAGCTTTTCCAACTGTTCTCTGATGTGTGCATAAAAGGTATGTGACTTTGGTTGGGGCAAAAAATTGGCAGGATGCAGTTTCGTTGATGCCCATTTATGGGCCATTTTCCCTGTTTTGGTGAGCTTATGAATAATCTGATGACCCAGCTCTGATTGGCTGGTTTACAGTGAGACACCGAGATGATCACACGGAAGCAATATATCGCTGAATAAAATGAACCTCTATGTAAATAAACTCGGCCTGTTGAGTTACTTCTTTCTTGCTAGTAGCTAACGTTACCTAACAACTTCTTGTCTTGGACCTTATTAAAAACGTGGGAGCTGAGGTTTGCTTCCTTTTTGCCAGCTTGTTTTACAAATTTTCCATTCCACCTTAAATTGTGCTGCAGTGCTTGTACATGCAGGCAAGCTGTACATTTAAGGTGGGCGGACCCTTCGATTAAGAAGCTAATGCATAGGAAGATGACTTCATCCTCGTTTCAAGATGAACAGGAAGCACACTCGCTGACAGTTCGATTCCTTGGAAAGGCTATGGGAAGTGCCAGCATCACCTTCTCAGCCTGGAATGGTAGCAATCTCCACACAGTCCACCATTTTTGTTGCTGTGACTGTCATTTTACGTAAATTTTGAGGGTGTAAATATTAATGAGTGAAGACTATTACGTAACAGTTTAGAATTTCGGAATCGGCTCGTTTTACTGTCTTTCATGCCAAATTCATCTAGGTGAACTTAAGGCTAATACCTCTACCTAGCCAACATAATATTGCTTGTTGTTTACAAAAACAAACAAACAAACAAACAAACAAACAAACAAATAGTTAACTAGCTAACTTTCACTAGTTGAACCATCTTATTGTGAAATTAGATAAAGGTTATGACGAATAATAAATAATAAATGGTAAATTTAGACTGATATGAGCAATATTTATTGAGCTACACATACAGAAGTAGTGTCTCTCAGTACGGCTTCGGGCCGCCATGTCTGCTAATGCAACATGCCAGATGTGTCAACATGGAGTTGTAGAGGCTCCTAATGGTGTCCTGTGATAACCCATCCCACGCAGCTTGAATATTCTCACACAGGTCCTGCAAATTTCGCGGTAGGGGTGGACATGTGATAAACTGCTCATCTTGTCTGTGACCACAGTGCCTCCACAAACTGACTCGTCAGTCACTCCATGACAGTCTGGTACGATACCATTGCAGTTTTTGGTGACGTTGACGTGGTGTTAAGGGTAGTGTCGTAACGGTCTGTGTGCATGTAGTCCTGCGTCTTGCAGCTGTCCGCCAATGGTGCTGACACTAACAGGATGACTCATGGAGGGCATCACTGCTCACAGATGTCTGCAGTCGTGGCTGTTGGGTCAGTCAGGTACAGTGATAAGGCTCGTCCTCGCTTATGTCACTTGCGCGGCTGAGCGTGAAACTTAAATCATTCACATGTCTCACAATGTCAAATCTACCCACCAAGTTTCATTCCTGACGGTTGATTCCTTCTGGGTGCAGCTATTTGTGCAACTATTCTTTTGACGATCAGTGTATATTCTTACATGCCCCTACCTGGTTCATGCTTGATGGATGCACCTATTGCCGTGCCACATGGAACTTTTATACATTCTACTGTGGCAAAGTTTTTGTAAAGACTTTTCTAGTTTTGAAAGGACATAGTTTGCTATTGTCAAGACCTTTTTGCCATTTGGTCTTCAGTGAAAAACAAGCTAATTGTTAGATCGCTGGGATACAGTGGATAGTGACTGTCCTAAATCAGCCACAAACGTTCTTTTCACCTCTCTCCTCCTGCTTCAGCACAACACAGGGCAGAAAGGTGCACGCTCCGCATTACCATGCAGCTCCTCTCCATGGCATCGGGGGCTCCTCCAAGTGAGCTCCCGCCAGGATAAACAAGTCTTTAGGCCAAGTCGGAGGCAGCCGGCGCACGCCTTTGCCTCTGTTATTAATAAGGTCTTAGCGGAGTTAAGCATACCCACTATCACTCGCACACATCCTCCTCTCGCCACGGCCGCCCACCTGACACGTCCTAACCCCTTTTAATTGCCCCAGAGGTGCTCGAGCTACAGAGGGCCCAGCCTGGTGAAAATAATGCATTATTTATTCCGATCTGCCGGGTCCACTCCAAGTCTGCTGCCCGGGCTAATAGATTAATGAGGTCATATTAACATTCTCCTCACAGCCCGGAACAGGCCGACTGTTGATCGAAATTAGATTAGGCCTTCCTAGATTAAGCACATTTACTCCAATCCTTGCTCAGGTACTTTCTCCTAGCGCCGGCGCAAATGGCATCGCACGATGCATAATGCATCTCCCATTACAAGCTGCATTTAAAAAATCAAATAAAACCATGTAATTTTTGTACCAAAAAGTAAGAAACACTCACCAAATGCATCATTATGGGCCCAAACGTCCGCCGTTTAAGGCATTAAGGTAATTTAACAATGTCAAGCGGAAAGTGTAATGGCTTTGATGGATTTTCGTTGCGCTGGCGCTCCATGGCTGATAATATTTTTATAGTCTTTTCTTGTGTACTTAAGCCATTAAAGAGTTGAAATGTAAGAAAATTGTCTGTCAATTTGTCAGTTATTTGCTCGCTAAATGTTGTAGCACTTAACTGTCATTTGCTGTGATCAATACTTAATAAATTAGGATTTTCACCTCAGTTTAAGGCATGGATGTTCAGCACCTTCCCCGCTCCCCGAGGAGCACGGGCTGATGGAGGCACAGCTCTAATTCGGCTAAAGTGAGGAGCTAAAGCTGCCCCGCAAGTCCACCAGAGCCGGCTTTCCGCAAATTGCTTTTTGCAAATTCACTTGGGCTGAAAGAGAACTCAGCGCCAACTTTCATTAAAAACCTAGAGCTTTGAGTCTAAGAGGCCCGAGAAAGGCCGAAGGAGCAGCCGGGGCCGGACCGCGGGGTGTTGTTTACGCGCCCCCGTCGAGCATCGTAATGCGGCGATGACTGCACTGTGTCTAAAACGATCCCATTTGCCATATTGAATTATCAGGCATAACGTCAATGCGCTTGCCATCTCCTCCTCACAGAGAAACACTGGCTCTCTCTGTCCAATCCAATTAAATACATTAGTTAAACAATTTAATGATTGCTTAACCATACTTACACTCAGAATCCATTCATTAGGAACACTAAAAATGCCATTGTGCAGTACTTGGGGAAAAGGTTATGTAGATTGATGGAATTAATTGTCCTGCTGGAGAAAAATGTCACGAGAACAATTAGATTTTCATGATGACTTTTTCCCTCCCTGCTCTGTTAGTGCTATAGCATTTTAATTTGTAACCAGACATGATAATATGCTGGAAGTGGCCAAAGAGCAGCAAATACATTCCACATTGATTAAATGATCTGCACCAACTTTTCTCTATGACACAGAGGCTCTTTATGCCAGCGTACTGTACACTGCTCCTTCAGCCTAATTACACTAAGCAACTGCCACTGAGGGCCAGTGCAGCTCAGGTTAACAGGAACAGGGTGGTTTAACAGCATAAAAGGTCTGGAGTGGAGCACGATGGAGTACGCTTTAGTTGTATCAAGGCCTGGACTAAATATTAAAAGGTGCCCGAGTTTTGCCTTGACTAGCCTACAGTGTGATTATTCATATTTGACTTGAAATGGCTGATCGTAGGTCACTGTCTGGGAGAAAATAATTTTTTTAAGGCCATCTAGTAATATATTGACTGAATCTTTTTATTTTCTGTGGGCCAGGCAATAGGAGAATATGCCAAAAGGCCACCTTGTGGAAACCTCTCCCAGAAATTATGTTCATTACTTTTAATATCTTCAATAACATCAGAAATTTTGGAAAAAGTATATTAAGCAGTAGCCTTCCTTCCTCATTTGCCACAATCCAAACTAATTAAAACTAAAATGCTAAGTCGCTGCTAACTGCACAGATGTTCTGGACCTGCCTTGAACCCGCCTAAATGATAAATGCACGTTTTTCACAGTGACAATCTTTTTTTGACATACTTCACTGTGTGGTGATACAGTCTACCCATACAGAAACCTGTTATATGGCCATATATGTAGATACATGACTAGGCATATATTCCAAATGCATGTACATATATGTTGTATACTTTTATGTGAGTTTCAAATATCAGGCATATACCGACACTGTCCAAAGAAAAACAAGCATCTCCAAAATGGCAACTTTACAGTAGAGACCAAAAACCTAATTTATTGTAATGTAAGTCAATGGAACCTTTTTTCCAACCAGTGTTGGTCATTTTTGTGGGGCCATTCATCATGAAATTTTCACATGATGAACGGAAGCTGTTGTGTTCAAATGATGCATAAAAGAATAAATCTGCAAAAATCCAGATGTGTGTTTTTCTTTTTCTTTTTTCCTACTACTGTCCAAAGAAAAACATGTATCTCCAAAATGGTACCTTTACTGGAGACAATGTAAGTCAATGTAAAGAGTCATTCATCATTAAATTGTAACATAATGTTGTAACAATCACATAGATGGTAACTGCAGTGTTTAAATAATGTGGAAAAGTAAAAAAACAAACAAACAAACAAACAAACGAAAAAAAAAACATGGCTGAATACATCCCTGTACAGTTATAAATAAGACTATGTTATTAGTTTGTTATTAGTACTTTTAAATATTAAATATTTTATTCTTGTCAGGGAACAATATTGTTTTTTTATATATTTGACATATTTTAATGATTTTAATGCATCATTAATACTGTGCATGCCTTTAGAGTTCAGTTATGTAGCTATTACTCTAACTGTCACATAATTAGGAAGTATGTGAAGGAAACAACAAAGATGCATAAAAACCTTGAACCTTGATAATATGAAGCTATTGTCATATACAGGTAATATCATGTATTTCTAAATATACATGTTACACATACATTTATGTATATGTTGATATATGGCCATATATATATATATATATATATATATATATATTATTTCTATAGGCATATATGTCATGTGTCCATATACACACATATACACTGAATATATGGGAAATCCATATACGCTAATGTGTGTCATATACTTAAAATCCATCCATCAGAATTCTGCAAGGGTAGCTTTTTCATTCACTTTTTTTACATTCACTTCAGTGGAAATCATCAGGGTTCGCAGATTTCCAGTAACTATGAACGTTTGTGTGTGAAACTTTGCAAACTTGAAACTTTGTGAACTTGCTAACCTGTGCTGTCAACTAATAGCATGACTGCTTATGTGACATATGAAGGGTTGGAGCTTTGTATTGCTGTAACCAAGGACACAAAATGAAGCAAATGCTAAGTTTAGCAGCGTCTGGACACTTTAAACAATTAAAATAAATCTTCTGAATATCTTGGAAATTCTCTCTTTTCACAAAACACAAAACCGCCAGCCTCCCACATAGCGCTTGACAGTTTCTTGACCGGAAATCCCAACAAGAAATCAACATGCACAAGGACGTGAATGATGGCTGGTCGCTGTCAAATGAGGTGTGTTGGCAGTCTCCTGACCAGGACAAGGCAAGAATTTAAAGATGCTAATCTGACATATTGACAATCATAAAAGACAAAAATATGCTGTAGTCTGATACTCTTGGTGTTCACTTAACACAGATGCCGTTAGAAGTGGGCTGACAGCTTTACTTCTAAGCCACTAGTCTCAACAAGTCCCAGCTATGATGAGTTCAGTGGTGACATCTGGACAGTACCAGTGTGCAGGTGAGGAGAGCAGGCTTGATTGGTTGCCAGCACCATGGAAACTGATGTTACCAGTTTGCCTTCTGTGGGGTTGGGGGTGTAATGCTTGTTGTCAATACGCATGTGAAGCCTGAAAAAAGTCAATTCAGGTACTTCTGCCTACTGCATAGGGGCAGAAGTGCAAAATGACTTCACGACTCCCCATCACAGGAAGAGGAGAAGAGCATGAAAACATGTATGAGCTTGTTATAATAGATTCCATATCACAGAACCTGCACTCTTCATTATCTAACTAAGCCCCGTACAACAGGATACTGCCCAACCGGCAGCAGCACGGCAAAAAAGACACTGTTAAAAACAAGGTAATTAACAGTGTAGCACCACAGATTTCCCATTCGTTTTCAGCGTTAACACCTCCAGACGGTGGAAAAACATAATGACAAGTGTATTCACGCGGATGAAATTGGCTGCCAAATCAGAATAATTAGCCTAAAGTGTATGGCCATATGTCAGGAACCGCTATTCCCAAGAGGTGCGAACTGTCAGTTGACAATTAAATCCCCATTAGCAAAATGTGTTCTAACACACAGCCAGTCCTCTGCTTATTTATCCTGTTGTCAGGATTTCCAAAGTGTGACTTCGTTTGCATCCCTGCCGTTTGGACACTTCTTTCATGGTGCTCCTGTTAAAAAACGGAGGAGCATAAAGGAGGAACGTGTTAAAATGGAAATTAAATCAACTCTCTAATGATAGTAGAGTGATGAGATGAGGCCGAGGGAGGAAAAAACTTTAACACCACAGTCAATCATAACTTCTAGCAAGGGTCAGAGTTCGAGATTTTCAGAGTAACACCATTTGGAAGTAATCAGAAACCCGCGCCGCAGCGAGGCTGTGCAAATAACGCGTCTGTGAGCTCCTATCAAAAAGCCGTTGTTCAGCAGGCTAAAAAAGTGCTCGGATTACAAAAGGAGGGAGGGAGAAATAACTGCAATTTACACTCATTTTCACCTTTTTGTTGCGAGTGTTGCTCTGTCCTGGGATTGGCGCGGTCGGGGAGAGGGGGGCTATTCTCTAAGGACGGGGCACGTGCTGCAGGACAATGGGTCGAAGGCTCGCACCGGGCCCGGCGCATCACACCTGCTGAGAGAACAAATGACACACTTCATTCTGCTCTGCTGTCTGCCTGGCATTTCACACACGCTCCGAATTCATCACCTTTGTCTCCAAAACAAAGGCGCGAGGGGGGGAGAAATAGAAATTGCTCGCTCTGAGGTGAGCGAGAGGAAATATTTCCAGCACTGGAGAGGGACAATAACCTTTTGTGCGCTCGGTGCTCGTACACAGACAAAGAGAGCAACGCAAACTCACTGTACTTTACTCTGTACGGTAGGGGGAGAGAGGGAGGGAGAGAGAGAGAGAGAGAGAGAGAGAGAGAAGAGGTGAGAAGAAAGAAAGAGAGAAATGCAGAGATAGAGCAAGAGACAGGAAGAGAAAAGTGAGACAAATTCAAAGTGTGGGAAAGAGAGGGATAGAGAGACAGAAGATGAGAAAGATGAGACAGAATGAAAGAGAGAAATAAATATGAGAAAAGGTTGAGAGAAAAAGGGAGGGCCAGAAAGAAAGTAAGAAAGCAAGATAAAGATGAGCAGAAGTGTGCAAAGGTGAAGGAAGAGAAAAAAAGGTCGAGAGAAGTAGTGAAGGAAGGAGAGAGACAGAGAGAGAGGGGGGATAAGAACATACAGAGAAGAAGCAAAAGAGAGAAAGAAAAAGAGAGAGAGGGAGGAAGAAAAGAGAGATGAAAAAGAGACAAACATAAAGAGACAATGTGGGAAAGTGAGACAGAAAAATAGATTAAGATGAGGCAGAGAGAAAGAGTGAAAAAAGGTAAGGGAGAGAATGATAAGAGTGAGCAAGTGAGAAAAAGAAGAGAGAAAAGGGAAAAAACATTAAGAGAAAGAAAGAAAGAAAGTGACAAAGAAAATGAGGAAGAGGGCAAATAAGAGAACAAGAAAGAAAGAGAATAAAAATAAAAGAGAGGGAGTGAGAGAAAGATGAGGGACAGAAAGAGAGAAAGATGTGTGAGAGAAAGATGAGGGAGAGAAAGGTCAAAAGATGAGGGAGAGAAAGATAAGGGAGTGACAGAGAGAAAAGAAAGCGAACATGAAACAGCAAGACTTATAAAAAACAGTTGAAGTGAGATTATAAAGAGAGAGACAGAGAGAGTGAGAGAGAGACACAGACACAGAGAGAGAGAGACAGAGAGAGAAAAAGAAAGAGAGAGGGACAGAGACAGAAAGAGAGACAGTATGTAGTAAAGACATAGAGAGAAAGAAGTGAGAGTCCACTATCGCAGATCTGTTATGCGGTTGCATTAGAAGCGCTTCTCCTTCCTTTTTCCGGACGCGTGTCTGCGGCACACTTCCTGCTGATATGTCCATAAATGTGCTTTAAAGTTGTGATTGAAAATTAAGTCGGAGCGGCGCTTCCCAGAGGTCTTGTAGGCTGATTGAAAGCGAAGATAGGATCTCATGAATTCATGTACGAATCCATCAGCTGCAATAATCAGAGAGTGGAGGAGTGGGGATTTTATGTGTGGGAGACAGTCAATTAAAACGTGAAGCCGGGCTAAAGAGGAGCGATTACGGCCTGACCTTTCGCAGTGCATTAAAAAAGCAGAGCAGCTCCGAGCTTCTCCTCCTCTCTGAGGAGCCGTGAGATGCTGGCGATATGTCCCGGCAGCCGAATGAATTCCGAACGAGCGTGGGGCGATCTGGCATTCATATACAAATACAGGCAGCCACCTGAATTTATGTACAAACAAGCTAAATGAGTGACCCCGGGCAAAGGAGCACAGCAAATGTCAGCATTAAATAGGGCCCGTATTTACAGCATGTCATGAATCATATGAATACAGTGGTAAAGAAAAAACATCATGTTAAAGATGGAGGTTAATTCCAATCCAAGCCCTTTTCCTCTGTACCTCCAGAGAGTGCTGAATCAAAGCCATATAGGCTGCTTCTTTTCTTCAGGTCAGGCCTTTAGATTAGCATGAATTTCCAATGCCAGGTTGATGTTCCCAAAATGCTTTCAGCACTGCACAGGGTAAATCTAAGGGCAGATATAAAACCATGCAAGCTTATTAGCCTTCTGGCCCCAAAAGGTTTGTTTGGACTTCAGCACTTACAGAACAAAATTTCATGTTTGCTGTATGAACTTTAGTTGTGCACTGAAGTTACAAGGCTAACTCACAATTTGGTACATCTCTTCCTAACCTTTCATGCTGCGCAATCAAATCTTATGGCAAGAACTGGCCAACTGACCAGTACACCGTCAACAAACATGCAAACCATTGTTTTTAGTCTTTCTGCATGAGGATTTCACTGACTGCGATATATACTAGCCTTTTTCTCATGTGACTACTGAGTTTGGTCCAAGATCAAGATCATGGTTGCAATATCCGGTTACAGAAGTGTCATTCGTTATCGTTTTTAGCAAAGTCAAAAGAAGTGTGCTTATATTTTAAGTTATTGTTTTGTTCCATTAAATGTATTTTATACTTCCTGGAAGATGTGCAGTTTCCCAGATAGCTAATGACTTAACCCTGCTAAAATGTCTGACCAGCATAGCCCAACATGGCTGGTCACTAGCAAGACCAGCATATGTTGCATTTTGGATGCTGGCGTGCTGGTGAATGACAATGGAAGTTAATATGCTGGCCACCAGCAAAACCAGTATATGGTGTGTTTTGATGCTGTTATGCTGGTCAACCAGCATGTCCAAGCTATGACCAGCTAAACACCAGCCCAGCACTAGACCAGCTTAAACCAGCAAGGAATGCATGCTGATCTGTGGGGGTTTTCTCAGCAGGGTGGGCTGAAGTTGGCTCTAGGGCTCACTCGGCTCAAAGCTGCAATCAGAAAATGGTGCTGGATATATATATATATATATATATATATATATATATATATATATATAGAGAGAGAGAGAGAGAGAGAGAGAGATAGATAGATAGATAGATAGATAAACAATGAACATCTATTCAAAGCCTAAAACTGAAACATTCAAAAGAATTATGTTATTGTAGCATTAAAACTGACCAATAGTAAAGGTCATTTGGCCCAGATTTGGGCTGATGTTCAAAAAGACATTAATTGACCCAGGTCACTCTGCTGCTTCAGGGAGAGTCGGGGTACGAATTAGGCCCAGCTCCCCACCAGCACGCATTGGCTATCTGGGTTGTGGCTGCAACTACAGCAGAGTGAGGATAAAATTACAGCAAGAAAATAAATGCTACGAGCATAAATAGCACAGAGCTTCAGCCGACATGACTGTGGCTTTGTAATGAGTCCTTGAAAAAGCCCAGTTGTTAGCATTGAAATCTGTGCCAGTAAAACACAGCCAGATGACAAACTGCCAGTTAAACATCACTGTTTGCTCCTAACAGACTTGCTTTTACTGGTTTGTGCTTTATATTCTCTGGTCATGTAAGCAGGTAGCAGATAGCTAACTGGCTAACAGGCTAACACTACAATACTTGACCTCAAGTCAAAGCCTTTAAATAATGTATTCCTTAAAAACTGAAATTTACAAAGTAAAGAATGTTACTTACATGCCTGTTAGAATGGTACAATGCTGTATTTAAAATAGAGCTGAGATTTAAGTCCAAATTTGCGCCAAACTAAACTACTTTGGTGCTAAAACAGCTAGCTACCATAATGCTTTATGGTTTTCTCTCCCTGTACATGACTCTCGGTGTTAAAACAATCACAAGTTGAAATGAAATGACTTTATTAATGTTAATAATTCATACAGGCCATATCCTCCGACTAAAATATTCCCCTACCACAGGTTTAGGCTTCTCGATTGCAAATGTTGGAACACAAGAACATCATGTTAAAGAAGCATGCATGCCATGACTAAAAATGATTTATATCTTTATCTATATCTATATATCTATATATTTTTGCATTTCTACCATTGTACAAGCTTTTAGCATACTGTCTGCTTCACTGGAAGTTCTGGCCATGAGCAAAGTCCTTATAGAAAAGTCTGTTCACTCAGCGGTCATCTTTGCAACACCATCGGGCAGTTATTTCCAGCCATACAAGACTAGACTAGACTAGACTAGACCAGACCTCTTTGAATGGAGAAAGACCAAAATACTCGAAACTGAAAGTCAGGTTACAGGTTCTAAAACATGTTTGTAATCACTGATAAAATCTGACAAAATATGGTTATTAGCCAATTTTAGTTTGGTTAACAAAAACTATTAGGAAAACTATTAGTGTTAGTGACAACCTATTTTTCACAATGGAAATGAGACAAAAACCTAGTAAAAAAGCATTTGATAACCAGAACTAGGACAATATATATTACATTTTTCATCACATACTTCGTTAAATATCTTTAATACCTAGTTTGTATCCCAAATAATATTTTATGCCTTTTTCATCCTTTTATCCCTTATCCCAAAAACATCCTGATGAGCATGTTAAAAGGACTGGCTTGAAAAGCAACAATAGTTTCTGTTTGATGTTAATAGACCAAGTAAAATCAGAGACAGGATGAAATAAATTTGATATAAAGATCATGCTTATGTGTGTGTAACCATATGTAAAATGGGATGAGGATGGCATTGCATTAATCTGAATATTGTGCTATTCATTTAATGAAACAAGGCACATTAGCCCTGTGAAGCCACTTCAAGCACAAGTTAACGCTAACTCAAGCAAGAACAAGTAAAGAATTAGCACCGTTAATAACACACGGGAGAAGTTTGCCTAGAGGGTTTTCTGCCAAAATGCCTTTCTAGTGACATCCAACCCTCTACCTCTTATGTAAGAAATTCAAGGCTGCTGTAAGCCAATAATGTTAGTGTAAATCTGTACTGGAGTAGGAGCGTAGCATGAATAAAATTATACTCTCTCTCTCTCTCTCTCTCTCTATATATATATATATATATATGTATATATACACACACTGGACAGAACATTTGTCACCTGAAATGTACCTAATAGCGTGTAATACCTCCACCAGCAAGAATAAAATCTGTGGTTTGATTTGGCATGAACTGAACAAGTTTCTGGATGCAGACAACATCAGTGCATCAAAGAATTGTGCAGTTGTGCCAGTTGGATGTCTTCCCTGGTACAATTCTGAGGAGCATTTCCTGTAGACTGGGATTTTGGTCACTGCTGAAAGACCCATATGACCGTACCCTTCCATACACCTGCAGATTCAGCTACTTCCTTCACACTATGGCTTTTGGCATGCCCCAATGCAGTCACTCCTTTAAGTCAATCATTAACATCTGATTTAGAGCCATTTTCCACACACGGAATGAGAAATTCACTGCACTATAGCCCATGAAGTGATGTGTGGTAGTAACACGCTTCTTTTTAAAGCACCCCGGCTGTGTGACTGACGCCATGAGGAGAAAGAGGCTCAGGACACCAAATATAACTTGCTTAATCAATTGAATTTTGAGTTTGGAGGAAATTGTCTATCACTGTATCATTCTCCTGGAAGGGACTCCCAAAATGTCTACAACATCCTTACCCACCGTCTACCTCAGGGGCCAGTTTAACACCTGCCTTCTTCTAAACCTCCAAAATAGTGCTCTAATTTCATAATCTCCTCTTCCACCTGGAAAAGCTATTCATATCTGTGTCATACAAGTTTAAAGTCTAAAAAGAAATATTAAAAAATAAAGATGTGAATTAAATTTTCATAGCAAGGAAGTTTTTTCTTCTTCCTTTTTTTTTGGTAGAAGAAATGAAGTTGTAGCGAAAAGCCTGTCAATCTCACGGGACGTCCTACTCCTTTCTCTAAAAGAGCTGATTAGCACAATATTGTTATGCAGATAACGGCTGACTCCCATCTCCACTCTGGTATTAAGCTGCAGTGTGAGAACGCTTGTCTGCGAGGGTCCCTGGTGTACGCAGACGCTCATGATTCCATCTGATCTGAGAGCATTCAACGTAACAGGCAACTAGGCAGTTTGTGAGGTTGCTCGTGAGGGGTTCTCTGGTTAGGGAAGGGTGTGGTTATTCGCATATATGGATATTCAAAGATGTTTTAGTCCTCGTTTACTGAATTGAAGAGACATTCAGGTCACTGTAAGGCAAAATAGTGCTCCTAAAAAACAGATTTTGCAGAATTTCCACAATCTGCAACATTTGATATACACAGTCGAATCTCATTGTTATGACCACCTGCTAATATCCAGTGTATCCGCTGTGTGCAGCATGGACAGCAGCTAGACACCCTGGGAGTGAAGGTCCTGGTAGGTTGTCACAGGTATTTGGAGCCACGCAGTGCATCCCACAGCTGCTGGAGGGTGCATGGGGCAGGATCCATACTGCAAACACAACAATCAAGGTGGCCCCACAGATGCTCAATTGGGTTAAAGTCTGGGGAAGTAGGGGCCAAGGTAGCACTTGGAAGTCTTAGTCATGCTTATCCAATGTCTGATGTTTCTAGCTGTGTGACATGTTGCATTGTCTTGCTGGAAGATCCCATCCGCCCCAGGGAAGACAATCAGCATGCAGTGGATGGATTCATACACTAATCAGTTGAGAGTGCTTTCCACATGGATGAGTGGGCCCAGAGAATGCCACAGAAATGTGACGTACTTTGAGAGCTAAATAAAAAGTAGGAAATGGTGATAATAATGTGACTTGACTGTGTAAAACCTCAGAAGACATGTGCAGGTTCACTGGTGGTTTGGGGGACTTGGCGACACCTACTTTCTCTACAGTGACTACAGTGAACAATTTCACATCTAAGCGCTTTGAATGACTGTTCATTTTTTAAAATTTTCTGTCGTTTTGAAATTTGAATGCTATTCATTTAGAAGGTGGATTTTTAAATAGCCAAAATGGCTAAAATGCTAATACCTATTGTGGGGTCTTTGGCGTTAGCGATAGCAGCAATAACAACAGAACAGTGGGTCAAGCTGCGGACGGTCATTTTCACTGCAGATGGCCACTCAACAACAAGAAGACAAGACGGCAATGACGAGAAGACAAGACGGAGGTGCTAGGTGCTAGTATGAGGCCTTTGCTTATTGTATGCTAGCCGGCAAAGAAGAAAAAAAAAAACCTGTAGAAAGCCTGACCATTTTGACAAATTTCTCCCCACTTCACTGTCATTTCCAATGACAGGTAATTCATTACACGGCTCTTCACCGCCGGTATGGGCGGGCCCCCGTCCTCCAGGCCTCCTTGTCTTGGGTGGAGCTGCCTGGCTAACGTGTTTTGGAGCCATCCATGTCCGTATAGAGGTATGGAGGATGTAATCAGCAGCGTAGTCGGTGGGCTTATTACCGGCTGAGCACATAATGGGCCTAAACGTCTATATTAACACATCATATCGCTCCCCCCATCACGCCAGTAAATGATATATAAAAACCATGCATAATTATCCTCCCCGCAATGAACTGTCATCAGTACGTTTCAGACGGAGGAGAAATCTCATTTTCCCCTCAAATCACATTCATAGGCTGGGACCGGCGGGTACCTGAAGAGCGGCCTCCGCAGCCAGGGGAGAAGGCTAAGGTCCAGGAGACCCCGCCATGAGAAGATAGCAAAAAATATTATGCTAATGCTACCGTCCTTCCACTGTGGGCTAATCAGCACGACCCTGAATTAAAGCCACCAGATAATTAATTCCGGAGTACTAGGTTATCGACTTTGGCTATTGTCTCCACCAGAGAAAAGAGAGAAAAGGATTCGTCCCTTTGTCGGTGTTTAACAAGACAGATAAGACAGGCCTCGGCTTGCCTGCCAAGGGCAGCTGGAAATTAGAGCACTGATGTGCAAAAAAGAACCCACAAAGGTGAAAAAAGGCTAGCGCGCCGGAAAGTGTGTCCTTACAACGTCCTTCCGTTTCGAGAGAAAGGACTGTGGCAGGCTTGTTTGGGCAGGCAAAGATAGAGAAGATTCTTTTGGTGGACTTGAAAAATGCATTATGGTTTTTTTATGCTTTGGAGGAAATGAAACCGGACAGACACATCAGAGACTGTGTGGCAGGAGATTTTTCCATGAAATTGCCAGTGTGCTGGATTTTATAGGACATTTGTCTAGTAAGGAACGTTTACCATCAAGCTGTCTTTTAAACTTTACCTGTCCTAATGCATACTTCTGTAGCTTTACAGAACAGTAGCAAAAAATCACAATCCGTTTTTCTTGTATGCTGTTTTCCCCTTATACGGCTTGCACGGTTAAATGCACCAAAAACAGTCATAATTCATTTTTACAGGACCGTTTTCCCGACTCTTCTTATCTTTTGAAATTAAAGAGGCAGTTTTGATTACCTGAGGCTGGTATATGTAAATAAGTACTGCTCTGATTGGCTGCACTGTATAGTGTCTTCATTCAAAAAGCAGCACAGGCTGAAATACTCCTTATAACTTCAGCGTGAGGGGGTGGGGCTAAACTGCTGCAGCACTGTATTCTGTCTAGTTTCCATATATGGACTGAAGAGCGCATGGTACATTGAGACTTTAAGAATGTTTATACACTATGTTACACGAAACGTGAAGACGCTGGGTGACACTTAACATCACGTGTTGACTAACATTAAGTAAAATATTAGTTAACATGAAGTAATACATTAACAATGGTTACAGTGCTTACTAATGTTAAGTAAACATAACCACATGACGTTAGCCATTACTAACATACGTTAACTACTGCATTACTTGTGTTACAGATACTAATGATCATTATGGACCCATTCATTTTAAAATGTATATTATATTATATATAATATTTTGTATACTTGTCATATACACATTAGATTCAGTGTTTTGTTGGGTAACCATTTACATTGTGTCCTCTCACACATGTACATGTGCTCCTGAGAGCTGAAATAACGTTATTCTGCTGGAAACTTTCACTACTTCTTTAAGTCTCCGGCCTCCCTTCAGGCACAATATCTGCACGCCTCTGTCTGCCAACAGCATGTCTTTGAGACATTACCACAAATTTATGCTTGGTTTTAAATAAATCAGCAGAACACTGGATGCCGCTAGTTGCTCAAAAATCGAGTGGAATATGTAATCAGCTGCACTTCCAATATCTCCACCCATTTCCTGCATGATTCCCCCTCAAACGTATATGTATGAAGGGGAGAAGCAGTCTCTGTGTTTTTCCATGCACTCTGCGCATAAACTGTGTTTAGACTAGTTCCATACAGAACACGCGGGTAGAATGTGTCTGGGATTGCAAAGACTACTGGACTACTGCTCGGTGATGATGCATCAAGCCTGATGTTGACTAGTTATTGATAATGTAATTATCACTATAAAAACACAGATGCTTTAGAGATGACAACAGGTGAGGAGCCTGGTGATTTGGGGTCTATGTCTGGTTTCCAAGCCTCACTGGAAATACCACATCATGCTCTGTCCTCTTTGGTTTCGTCATTATTAAGTCATTATAGGAAAGACTGTTCACTCGGCAGGCATACAAGACCAGACTCTTCCATCTGTGACTGATTAGAGACCAAATTATTCGAAACTGAAGATACAATTACTGATTTGAAATCACCTGTAAAATATGACAAGAATCTCAAACAGTTTGCAGCATTTGGCTGAATAACACAAACAAAACTGGATTTTTTGATTTGCTAGGCTACTACTCAGATCTTCACAAGGAAGTGGGACTCTTCCCACAGTATAGTTACTCTTCCTTGCTCGTGGTGTAACACCAAGCGTATTGGCTCTGTTTGTTAAAGAGCAGGACTTTCTCCATAAACAGACACTACACTGAGCGTTCATATTCGTATTTCAACCAGTGACCCGTCTCCTCATTTATTACATCTCTGACTGTGTTCAAACATTTCTCTGCAGATCTACAGAGCTTAAAACTTACTGAATGGCATTATCTTCGGTTTCTTAAAGACTACAATAAAAAGTCATGTGTTGTTAGTGAGGGGGCATAACAGCCTAAGTTTCTGTGACTCTCTGGGCCCTCATCACAGATGAGCATCTCGGAAAGGCTGCCTAGGATGCACCTAAGTCAGACACAAATTTACGAGAGTCCGTATCTCTGGTTACCTAAAGGCTAGCAATGCGATACTGGGATCATTTGACAGGACACATCACGCTCTCCTGACCTGTGTAGTTTGGCTTCATCACAGGCGTTTTAAGTTGGATTTGTTGCAAAGCGTTCTCTTCTCCTGCGCTTTTATTTACCAGAGATTAGTCAATGTTGACTCAACTTTCATCACAAAACTGTTGATTTTAGTCATGAAACCCCTAACCTGCGTACCAACTGGTGCAAATAGTTCAGTACACGGACCCTCAGTGTTATGTAGCCAAACAAAGGTTTGCCAGGTGCTGCTACAAACAGTGTTGCAACAGTTGCTACAAAAGAATGTGTTTGCGGTCAGAGCATCGGTCAATTGCAAAGCAACACTATGAACTTGCATCACCACACCACCATGTGCTTCTGGATCATTCCAGAACTCCCGTCTGGCTGCAACGATCTTAGCCAGAGACGCACTTCTGTGTGAAACAAGTTTGGCCAGGCGTGCTACATTTGGCGCACTTTCTTTGATTGCACGCCTGTTTGCCAGACGGCCGTGAAGAGATGGTGCAGGCAGTAGCCACAGGACCTGGAGCATTGTGTGTTTCTGCCATGAAGCTTCAAAAGGCTCCTCGCAGTTTTGATGTCTCCTCTCTCTCCCTCTCTCTTTCTCTGTGTGATGAGGTGGGAGGAGAGCACCTCCACGCAATCCCATAATCCACTGTCCACGCTCTGTCAAATGCAAAAAAACCTGCCCGCGCCCTCCCCAGCTGTGCGGCCGGCACGCCACGCCTGAATTATTCATCTGTGCCACGGGGTGAGAAGTCAAATAAGCCCGTTTTGTCAGCAGTGGGCAGCAGGGGCTGCTGGGAAATGGGGCAGCCGCCGCTGCCCGAGCTGTCGCTAGTTGGACAAGGAGAGAGAGAGAGTAAGAGAGAGAGGGAGAGAGGGAGAGAGGGGAAAGATGTAAGATGTAGTGGGATGTAGAGAGAAAGAAAAAGAGAAAGGAAGAGTAAAAAAAGATACAAAGAAAATGAAAAAGAAAGAAAAGAAGGAAAGAGAAGAGAGAAAAAGGAAGAAAGAAAAGAGAGAAAGGAAGGCATATAGAGAAAGAAAGATAGAAAGAGAATAAGAGGGAAAGGAGAGTATGAGGTAAAGACAGAAATGAAAGGGAGAGAGAGAGAGATAAAGACACCCACAAAAACAGAGAGAGAGAGAGAGAGGGGTTGTAAGAAATAGAAAAAGAGAAAGGAAGAGTAAAAAGAAAAGGAAAAAGAAAGAAAGAGAGAGAGAGAGAGAGAAAGAGAGAGAGAGAAAGGGAGAAAGAAAGAGAAAGGAAGAAAGAAAGAGAAAGGAAGCTAGAAACAGAAAGAGAGAGGTAGAAAGAGAATAAGAGGGAAAAGAGAGTACAAGGTAAAAGAAAGAAACCGAAGCAGAGGGAGAGATAAAGATACCCACGAAAACAGAGAGAGAGAGAGATAGAGAGACAGGGGGGTTGTAAGAAATAGAGAGATGTAGAGAGAGAGAGAAAGGGAGAAAGGACGAAAGAGAAAGGAAGAGATGGAAAGGGAATAAGTGGGAAAGGAGAGTATGAGGTAAAGAAAGAAACAGAAAGGGAGAGAGAAATAAAGACACCATGAGAGAGAGGGGGGTTGTAAGAAATAGAGAGATGTAGAGAAAAAGAAGGGGAAAAAAAAGAAAAAGAAGGGAAGGCAAGAGAAAAGAAAGAAAGAGAAAAGAAAGAAAGAGAAAGAAAGAGAAAAGAAAGAAAAGATAAAGCATGGAATAGAGAGATAGACAGGAAGAGAGAGACAAAAACAGAGGGGGAGAGAAAGATAAAGAGAGAAGGAAAAAGCAAGAGAGAAAGGGAGATAGTCATTGAGAGAGAGAGAGAGAGAGAGAAAGGAAGAGAGAAAGATAGAGAGACAGAGGGAAAGGAGAGTGAAAGGTAAAGAAAGAGAAACAGAAAGGGAGAGAGAGAGAGAGAGAGAGAGAGAGAGAGAGAGAGAGAATGTAATGAGAGCGGCTCTCATGCATTATTCAGGCGGGGGAGGACATCTCACAAAGAAATATAGAAACACTGGGCAGATTTTTGACAAGCCAGGCCCGCAATCATGCACACCGTTCTCCCTGAGGAGCGCTGAAGAATTCCGGAGGAAAGGGGAAAAAAAGAGGAGACAGGGATACGGATGCCGGCCCCAAACTAAAGCTGATGGCTTCTGAAACGAAGCGGAATTTACCTGAGCGCTCGCGCCCAGCTTAGCCACAGCAAACTCTCTGTTTACACCTGTTAATGTTGCTAAGCGAGGTATTTACTTTGAAGTATCAGGGCGGCTCGGTGGCAGCCGGGAGAACATCCCGGGCTCAGAGTGTTTTTAACAGCTATACAGACGCATTATGCCGAGGAAGACGCGAATTACCTGGGAAATTTACATATGTTAAGTGCGGCGAACGCGGGCCGCTACATCTGACCAAACTAAAGAGGATTAGAGGCTGATGTGTTTGGCACCATAAACGCTCGCCTAAACGCAATCTGCACAAAAACATAATGTGCTCATTGTAAAGGTTGATCGACTAAGAGAGGAAAACTAGGAAAACCATAAGGGGGGAAGGAAAAAAAAATGACACATGAAAAATAAAAAGAGTGGCAGAGGACGGAAATAACAGAGCAACTAAAAGCAGAGGAGGGATGAAAGGAACAACTTTCAGGCCCTTGATATCGTATAAATAGAACAGAGTTTTTAGAACATAAAACAAACCAGCCTCAGAGACATCGAGCCATCATGTTCACCATCCCTGCTGCCTGTAATTTTCTTGGAAATATCGGTTTAGCACGGAATTTAAATGCCTGATGACTTGCTATCATAGAGATTCATGTAGAAAGAACAATCTGAGATACACCAGCACACTGATAGAACCTCGTTTCACTTCAGGGTCTATGAGACGAGCGTAGATCCTTTCCGCTCAGACGTATGGTCTTTTACGCTGAGTGAAGAGGAGAAAACATGCTTCAATAGCAGCATTTCAAACTCCTCGCTGTTAAAGATGTCCTCACATGAACAAATGCTTGCACGGCTTTAATGAAAACAGCAACACACTGTTTCTCCACAGCCGAGATGAGATAGGAACACATCACCTGTTCTTATGATGGAAAATAAAGAAATAACCGGAATGTATTGACGATGCCTTTAGGGTGTTCAGTTAGCGTTCAGGCTGGTTATTTAATGCAGGCCGCAGTGTGTACAGTGTTCATCTTTACTGCACTATGAAATATACCTATTGTGTGACAGATCGCCTGCTTGTATATCTGGCTTACTCACTACATCCGGCTGATAAAGCCTCGCTCTTTCTTTCCCTCCAGAAAAGTATGCGTAGATGGAGCTTCCTACAGAATAGCACACACATTTATATACACACATGCATTACATACACGCAAATACTATAAATATCTCCCAAATGACAACCTTATAGGAGGAGGACAACACAGGCTGTATTTTTAATGCAAGTCAGACGTTTTTCCATGAAATTTGGGCCACTTTATTTGGTGCATTCACCATGTATTTTACACACCATGTAAAGGACATCAGGCATTTTAAGGTTATGTCTCCAACAGCAGTGATATTTCCATTATTTATAAGAGTTTCAAGTTTATTTGTCAATTGCACAACATGTTAGAACATTTATGCATTGAAATGCTTGTGGTGTGGTTCAGGTTAATACTTTACAGCAGACTTGCCGCCAGATGTCCTTTACACTGTGTGCTATGAACTCATGATGGATGGAATGGACTAACAGAAACGGTCCAAAAGTGGCTGGGATTTTCCTTCTTCTGTAACGTCATCATTTATATATATATATATATACACACATACATACACACAATCATGAGTAGATCATTGAGTAGGTGCACAAATAGCTGCACCCAGAAGGAGTCAACTGACAGGATTGAAACTTAGTGGGTAGATTTGGTATTGTGAGACATGTGAATGATTCAAGTTTCATTTGCCGTATAAAATGGCGGGCCTTATTGCTGTACATGACTGACCCAACAGCCATGACTGTGGACATTTACCGACCAGTGATGCCCTCCATGGGTCACCCTGTCAGACGGCTTCATGACACAGGACTACATGCATGCAGGCCGCTAGGATGACTGCACTTAACACCACGTCAACATCGCCAAAGACTACAATGGTGTCGTGCCAGACTGTCATGGAGTTACTCAGAATGGCAGCGGGTCATCTTCAGTGACGAGTCCCGCATTTGTCTTGGTGGGGACGAGCAGCGAATCCATGTGTGGAGTCACCGTGGTCACCGGCAAGATGAAAGGTTGTTGTCACGTGTTACATGTCCAGAGGCCTGGTGTCACTCCACCTCCACGCCTACCGCACAATCTGCAGGAACTGTGTGAGAATATTCAAGCTGCATGGGATGGATTTTCACAGGACACCATTAGGAACCTCTACAACTCCATGCCGAGACGTCTGGCATGTTAGAAAACACAGCGGCCCCACGCCATACTGAGAGACACTACTTCTGTATGTGTAGCTTGATAAATATTGCCCATATCAGTCTAAATTTCTAAGTCTAAATCAGTCTAAAATTAACCTTTATCTTTCTTCCCAACAGCATTGGAATCCAACACTTCCTTCTGGGTTCAACTATTCTATATATACACTATATATATATATATCATATATCATTTTTACCAATGTGTTATACATATGTTACTACTTATATAGAGTTTGATTGTGTTGTCTG
The DNA here is from genome assembly GCA_034552555.1 of Semaprochilodus insignis. Taxonomy (NCBI): domain Eukaryota; kingdom Metazoa; phylum Chordata; class Actinopteri; order Characiformes; family Prochilodontidae; genus Semaprochilodus; species Semaprochilodus insignis. The sequence continues at coordinate 4,442,854 of CM067497.1, forward strand.
ATTTTGGCTTTTATGTTAAAGTTAAACATAAAATCTTGCTAATGCTAAATTATTTTATTTGAAATTTGACTGAACTGAGCTAGCTTTTTTTTGATAGTGTACTTAACATTTATGACTGGTCGGTGGCACCACCTGACATTATTACATTTACTGTATTTAATGTTCCTATCCAGAACAACTCACAATTGGATAATTTCTTACACAGGTAGGAGAAGTTAGTGTTAGGAGTCTTGCCCAAAGACTCTTATTGGCATAGTGTAGGATACTTGCTCAGTTAGGGCAGCGAACCCCAGTCTACAGCATGTAATATGTAATATAGCTGTTACACACACATGCACACACTCACGTGTGACGGAGTCTCTGGTCTTTCAGTTGTAAAAAAAAAAAAAAAAAAAAGAATACACTTCTGTAAAAAAAGCACTTTCAACCAACATTCTGTTGATCATGAAAAAGAATTTTCTGCAGGCTTCTCTTACAAAGTCAGAAGATTTTTGTTCTGGAAATGTATGAAAGCACACACACATAACCCCATTCCCACACACCTGCAGGCGAGTTCTGAGATGAGTGAGGAAAAGTAAACACCAATGCAATTATTCCTAGCAAGTGTCCTATAGATATATAGGCCTGCTCTAATCGCCTCTGTATTAAATTCCATTATAATGTCAGGAAATTAGAATGGTAATGTGATGAAATGTATGAGGCTGCATAGTCTCCTCTGGCTCTTTACTCCGTCTCCTCTTGTCCTTCACCCAAAGGTTCTCAGGACACATCTTTAAGTCATTAGTAGCAGAACAGAACACACCCTATACTAGCGTAACGGATTATAAAGACAATCTATTCAGTCTATCATCAATTATCACAGCTGACAGAAAGGCCAGGCTGAAGTGAACTCAGGAAAGCTACAGCCTTGGGATCATTCTGTATTTACTTCCACTGACTGTACCGTAGCAGAGAAATGCTACACCTAAACCTAAACCCAACTCTAGAAAACGACAGCCAATCTTTTGGCTCTTTTAGTTGCGTTCACCCCCTAAATAAAGCTGCATTTGCGGTGAAAACAGCATTTGTATTTGTGGTAAATGCTCTCACTCACTTATGATGGGCATTATTTATAAATGTACAGCATCTATATAAATGCCCATCAACTCACCATGTGTACGTGCTAAGAATCCAAGCACAATTTTACACCATAAACATACACAAATCTGTCACATAAGATTTGAACCAGTCCTGGCTGTTTTAGATTCCCCTCTTTGCAGAAATGGCTAAGACATCTGCAAAACCTGACATGCTGTCCTATCAGTGCAAAGATATTCGGTCCTCACAAAGTGCTAAAAACAAATGCACGTTCACAGAGAGAGAAAAGGGGGGGCGGTTGTCGGGGTGGTTGAGAGATATATTTATAGAGAGAGAGAGAGGCAGAGATAGAGAGCGCGCTTTTCTCATAGATAGCAGAGACGATATGGCTAACATGAAACAGATTTCTGCTGGATCTCATTTAGCGGATACAGAAATCAGACTGAAGAATGTCTACATTTCACAAATATTATCAATGCACAGGAAAACTGGGGCAGGACAAAAGCCAAAAGCAGCGGGCTCCGCTCGAAGAACCCCTTTCAGTTCATAATTAGCAATCATAACATTGTGCGTAAGATAGTGCTTCCAGCCCGCGGGGTCAGTAGATTTCAGTACTTCAGTTCCAGGAACGCTATTTAGCAGTGGGAGTAAGAAGCTAAGAAGCTAATTAGCCCGGACTGAATAAATGATGACTTCAAAGTGGGTCAAGTAAACCCTCCATAAACAAAAAAAAACTTTATTGAATTTATTCACATAAGCGTTTGGCCCCCCTCTATCTATCCATCCATTCATCCATCCATCCATCTCCACATGCTCGCATGAGAAGAAGGCCCCTGAGGAGATTAGATCACAGGCAGGTCAGACTTGCATGTTGGGCGTACATGTTTATCCGGGAGACGACAAAAGACGCATGCACAACACAGGTATGCTTTCAAAGAGGCCTAACTCTGCCTGGTGAGAAAGACAGCTCCACCAGTAAGAGAAACAATTAAATATTAAAAAAACAGAAAAGTTCACCACTTAAAACTTTCCTCTTCCTCTTCTTCTTCGAGTTCTCTCTCTTCCTCTCGTGCTTTTGAGTGAAGGCAGTGTAGTCTTAATGAAATGACCCTTTAAAGTGAAAGCGTGCCCTCACCTGATAAGTTATTCTTGACTCGCTTTAAGGCTGCTGTCAAACAATTTCCCTTGAAACCACGCTTTGTTTTCGAGGAGGAGGAGGAGGGTGGGGGGGATCAAGTCGAGGTGGGGGGGCGGAGGGGGATTTTTTGAGTGAACTCCCACTGGGGGAGGAGAGGAGCATGCCTGCGAAAGAACAGGAGGTGCAGGAGACGTCAGAAAAGCTGACAGTGCTCTAATTGAAATGACAGATTATTTTAATGTGCGGGAAAGTCATTAAAACTCAGCGCGCCACCACAGCATCTATTATCCATGCTGAAAATAGCTCTACGTCTCAAACGAATATGCTAAAAGACACCGTTCCCTCACTTGCACGCTCCTTCCCTCACTCTCAGGTGTCTTTGGGAATTTGTGAGGGAGGTGGGCGGTCCGACACGTCCAAATGCACCTAAGTCCGTGGACCGGAAAAGAGCAGGCTGGACCCTGAATTGACTCATGATCATGATGAAATCCTTCTTGCGCACTGGATCTTTTTAATCAATCCAGCTGATTCAAACTTTTCTAGAGCAACTATACCAAGGTGCGAAATACAGGGGGTTATGTGGGGTCTGGATTAATCTCTTGGACGCCAGTGAATGTTTCAAAATCTAAATTCTGGGGGGAGAAAATTCCTCACAAGAAACTCATAACGTTATGCTGTCACTGTTTAGCCGCTTCACCCACAATCTGTCTTTGGTGTTCTTAACCAACTAGAGATGCAGTAGCTCTCTTAATAACTGTATTAAACATCACATACTTGTAAATCCCAAAATTTTCCAAATTTTCCCAAAAGTTTAGTACAAAGAATGAATTGTTACTCATTTCTCAATTGATGTACAAATAGCTTAGCCCTTTAACCAAGAAAAAAAAGCAAGGATTTTTTTGTATTTTTATTTGTTTGGGAGAATAATAAACAAAGAAACTAGTCCATTTTAATTACATTAGCTTAGCATGGACACCTTTAGCATAAAGAAACAATTAGACCGTTTGGTAATGTTTTTCAAAAATTATTTTACTTGTATTAGACTTCTTTTTGTTATATAAGGTTACATAATTCTGTTCATCAAAACCTATGAAACTACAATGCGCTAAAAATATATGCTGATCTTTAACAACTTCAGCAAAAACAGTCCACATGTGGAGAGATGTACTTGTTGCCTGCTTCCTCTTTGGATCAGAACAGTAAAGGCGTATCTATTAAAAGGTTCAAGGAAATCTAGTAGCCTAATATACCTCTGCCGATTGGTAGAGACGGCACAATCAGATTAAGTTCAGTTCAAGACCTTCTTCCTTAAGATATAGTGACTCAAAACATGCTCTACCAAAAAAGTTGAGCAGAACGTTAAAGGGTTAACTAATCTGTAGAAGACCTAACAGACTAGAAAAAGCATTTCCAGAAGAGGAACTGTCAAATTTCTTGCCATTAAAGACAGCAACAGTGCTGCTACGCCTACTAAGTAGCCAGCCAATGCTGGATTTGTGAGTTAACATGGGACCCCCTGAATACCAGGGGGTATTTTGCACACTGATCTACACTATGTTTACGTCTACAAGTTGTCATCATTTAGCTTAAGAAGAAATAATGAAAAAACAAAGAATTAACTCAACTTCAGTAATCACTGTTGATTAACAATGGGACGTCTGATTCATCGAAACAAACAGTTCAAAAAAGTCAGTTTGGTAAATCAGGTCAAACTACCCATCACTATTTATCATCATTTGCTGGAGGTTATGTTGACCTGTCCATGCTACACCCACAAATGCATTCTTTCATACCAAGGTTGGCTTTACAGAAAGCTGGCAAAGAATAATTTTCAACCTAATAAGACATAGTTTCCACCTCCAGCTTAAAATGCTATGCTACTGAGATGTTGAAGCTAATCAAAACTAGGCAGCCTGGAAACAACAAGAATGAATAAGCCTCCTCGCTAATGACAGCTTAAATTATATGACCAAAAACACCCAGACTAATCTATCCTTACAGTGTGGGGTTTTACATGAATGTGAAATAAGTCACATGTGACATCAAAGGATGTTGTACCTAAAGAATTAATATCTCTTGAACGCTGCATGCTAGAAAGTTGCATTGATATTGCCCTGAAGGGTAGAGCTATTCCGTCGACAAGTCAGGAACATAGTCTCCGACTCAAGCCAAGGTGTCTAGTATGCAGTATGACCGAGATGTACTCTAAATTTTATTCCATTTATTCGTCCTTTAATGTTGTATGTGACATCGTTAACCCGAGAGGGTTAACATCCACATCAAGCGATCTGATCACAATCGAACAGCAGAACTCAACACAGATCTTCTGGTGCGGGAGCGGGCTGCTTATGAGCAGTGCAGGTGGGCGCGGGACAACACGTACATGCAGAAAAATGCTGCAAATGAATGAAAGACCCGATTAAAACGATAACAGTAACTTTATAATTGGCATATACAAAACATAACTGACTGAAACAAGTATGATCTAAATAGAAGCAACCAGTCACATGAACAAACACAATGTAAAATCATGCGCATGGCTTTCTTTAGGCTACAGAACTGGTGAAGCCTTTAGACACTCAGGTGGGCACAGTGGCAAGGTGAATACTTGACTCACTACAAGCTAACTACAAGGTAAGTCTGATCTACAGCAGTCTAAAACACAGAGCTCAGAGCAGACCTCTACCTGGCAAATCCAGTAGCGGTCCTGAGAGCAATGGAGACAGCGTATGATTGGATGTACCACACACTTACTATGGATGCGTCTCAAAGAGCTCTTTAGTTCACTATTCAGGTGCACTGCCCAGGGAATCTGCCATTTCCTGGGGTGTCTCTGTCAGAATTGTTCCAGTGCACTGGAACTTTCATTCCCATGGAGCATCACTATGCTCTCTGATTGGAAATGGCATCGCACCTCCAGTTTGACTTTCTGAAAGTTTTAAAAAGGAGGACTAAAGCTGTATGTTTTCATTCCTGCACCTGAACAAATTAAATGAACATTAAATGTGTATTTTTCACACTCGCAAATAAAAAAAAACCCTGAGAGAAATATGAGGTTTGGTCTAGCAAGACACTTTATCACAGTTTATCATTCATTATCAAATTTTGACAAACGGAAACGTTCAAAGCATCTTGTTACTTGCTCAACCCACAGGAATGAAACTTGGTGGGTAGGTTTGACATTGTGAGACATGCGAATGATTCAAGTTTCACGCTTGTCCATGCATGAGATGTAAGTAAGGATGCAAACCATTACGATGACTGCTCTTAACACCACGTCAACATCAATACACTCATTATCAAAACAACAGTTTCACAAATAGTTGCACCCAGAAGGAAACTAACAGACTTGGCACTTATGACGAAAGGCTTAATTTTAATGAACATTAAACAATGTGTTATTGACACACAGCTGTATCTGGGCTCAAAATGACAGCATAGCTACGCACAGCACAGTGGATGTACTTCCTAGGACACTGAGTGTCCCAGTGTTTCCACCACCAGGAACTCTGTCAGAGTCCGTATTTGCATTTACTATGTACTACTTCACTACATACGGAACTAGTGAGCGAAAGGAGACACGGTCTATGCCAACTGTTCACTGCATTTGTGTCCGTGTACATGTACAAGCTGTCGCAAATGTTTGGATTGCACTTAATTTTTGTAGCGCAACTGTAGAGAAGATGAAGAATGAAGCTATGTGGTTATTTTCGTCTCCGAAAACACTGCCTTTTGTTGCTATCAGGCCGTATCGGGCTGCTTTAGCATTCATGCTACAAGTGTTATGTGGTTGTACATGACCCTGAGCACCTCTTATTGTGGGATTGATTCTAAGACACAGTGGACCTCATTCACACCTGCACTGTTTACTTATGATCACCCAAGGCGTATGTTAATGGAAGGTGTGAAAAGGACCTAAATGGCAATGGTTGACTTAAACAGCACAATTCCTCATTAGTGTGAATGGGACGTCAGCACTGCATAAAGCTTGTCCAGCCTGGCAACAGTCGCAACAAAAGAAAATATTTGTGGGTGGAGCACGGTTAGTCAGTTCTGGTAAACACACGGGAAGTGGGTTGCGTATCTGAGAAGTAAGAGCCCCAGGCTCTAACAGAGCAGAATTAGGGGGCTGTTAAACACCATATGGTCTTGTGCAACTGGGCAAAAAACAATGGAAAGCAGACCTCTGCTGGCCATGGAATCATATTTGTCTGCTTGCCATGTGAAAAGCGCTCCTGAAAGATGTCCAAATAATGCATTTAGAGATCTTTCAAATATGAACTGACTGCTACTGATTGCTTTAATATGGCGCTAATCGCAGTGACCGTACACAAATCAAACTTTAGAAGAGCAATCGGAGGCCATTAGACAAGCGGCGGATAACGTGGCGCATGTTTACCGTTCGACTTGATGGTAAATGAAAGGTACATTAGAATTCACCAGAGGCCTTCAAAGCCTTGGTGCATTTAAATGACCTACTGGGACACATTAAGTGCGATGATTGGGACAACAATGGATCTAACGAGCAAGGAAATGTGTTTGATTCATTTCAGTCATTAGTCTATTATTGGCGCTGGGACTCTAATTTTTGTTTATTTGTTCCACATGCGTCTCACGGGGAGCTGTGCGCTTTGTGAAGAGTTGTTGATTTGTCTTTCATTATCTGACCCCTGCCACACGAAAATCTCACGCCATGACAATTGACCCACCATGACCAGCTGTGCTTTCATGATGGACGTTCAGACTCGATTTTTGAAGGCGCAATTGCTTTTCTGACCGCCTCTCGGCCTCTTAATTTGAAATCCCTTAAACAAACCCACAGCGCGGCCGCAGAATTACAGACACCAGCACTTCGGCATTTTGATCAGCTGATAGGAAATTCCATTTTCGCGCCGGCGTGTCGCTAAGCTGGCCATGCAGCCGCTCGTGACTGTAAGTGCGGTGGTGAGGGACTCGGCGTTCAGACTTATTTTCCACAGCTCTTATTGTCATTCAGCAGAGGTAAATATTTAAAGACGGTATTGAGCGGCACACTCCTGCTCTCTCCGGGACATGGCAGAAATGTATATTGAGGAGGGCATTTTATTAAGAGCAGCGGCAGCCGTATTAAAGCAAAGTAGCCCCAGCGTCTGACACGGCCAGGAAATTGCAAGTATATGACACAATCCCTCAATATATATGGCCGTCAAGCGTACTGTAATTTTCCAGGACGGATGACAGTGGGAGAAAGATCTATCTAAAACATGGCTGATTATAGTGTGCTAGCACATTGGGCTTCATAATTACGCCTGGCTCATGGGGCTCCGTAGGGGATAGGAATGTACGTTTGGATTCCCAAATTGGTGAATATTTGGGAATGTAACTATAGAGTAAACTGTGGAGAAAAGGCATATTATTTGAAGCTGCCACTGAGAAAGGTACAATCGCAAAGGTGCTGGTCTTAGTTATTGCTGCTGTTAAGGAAAGTATGGTATGAGCTGATGTTATTTCTCACTCATAGCTCATTAAAACAACTGAAATCCTGTCAAAAGTGCAGATTCTTAACTTCCACAACACATCTGGGTTTATAATGCAAGAGATTTCATGAAGATGACGTTGTCATTGTGCATAGTTTTAGGTCAGAAATGAAGACTTACATAACCCACTCTACTAAATTAGCTCAAAACACAAGCCCTTCAGTTAAAGCAAATTCAATAAAGAAAAGTTCAGATATTTATTTTAGATTTACCATTGGTTTTTTAAACCCAGAACATGAATTGAGATATATAGACCAAACAAGTTAAAAATCACCAATTATTGAGGACTGTCTATTGGGAGGTCATTGTTCCAAACCCTAACTCCTAGGGTTAGTTTATACTTGTGAAAATATTAAATTTAAATATTAAATTAAATATAAAAAACCCCACTGTTCCATGTTTTCATGTCAGCACCAAAACACAAGTGTTTGTTAGGCTGTAGGTGGAACCTTATTTTAGCCAAGTCTCTGGATCGAACTGCATCCCTGTCCTTCATGGCCACAAGGTAAGCCGTTAAATCCCGTTGTTTTCACGTCAATGTATCCACAAGTTTGGAAATCAGTGTGTAGGATTAAAAACTGTCACTACAGAAACACATGTTTTCATAGTAAATATACTTTGAGTTTTAATTAAAAATATTCAAATTTTATTAGCTTATGCTTGTTAGCTATGCTAGTCATGTAGTATCTAGATCTTTTGGATTTAGCTCAAAATTAGCTAAAATTGTCACTACCAATACATTAGGTAAAGCTGGAGACTTTTTTACTATATCGGTAGTGACATAATGGAATGTTCAATCATGCAATGTAAAAAAAAATCAACACATTTTAAATATAATATCATTCAGAGTAAATGTGCACCAATTCCCAATGATCTATATAGACACATGTAAAGGGTTATTCCAAAAGCTGTCAGTTATCATTACACTACTTGCAGTGAAATCACGTCAGAAACGACAAAAACAGCATTTACTGAGCCAATCCACGCTCTTTGGAATAAGACTATGCAAGTGTATGTAAGTTGTCGTAAAAGCCTTATGTAACTGTCATGAAGCCTTTTGAATGCTGCCCAACATGAACCTGCCAATACAGATTATAAATACATTCCATTAAGGCACTAATTGCTGGTCACTTGTGTAGTACAGCAAACCGACAGTAGCTCTAGGCTTCTAAAGACTAAAGGTTAATCCACGTCAGGGCACACAGGCTTGTTTGTGAAGTGTATTCGAAGCAGAAGTCCAATCAACACGTCACATTTTTTTTCTTCCGCAGCGGAGGCAGTGCTATTGGTGCTATGAGTCACATCTTAGCGAGATAGATCATTACTGCTAAGCTCTTATTCTCTTCCTGCGCTCCCTCCCTCGTTCTCTTCCTCTCACTCATCCCCTGCTGCTCTTTGACTTCTCTGACAGTGCCCCTGACAGTGCTACCATTAATACCTCATCCCTTCGCTGCAACTAAACTACACTGTTTCTGCTAATGAACACTGTAACTTTCTACCCATTACTTATTTTCAACTCCGAACATCGGGGTAGGATTACTACCAGCCAAGATTCTAGTGAAATAACGGTGTGGGAATTGTTTTCAAACTACTTGCACTGACCTTTGCCACATGGTTTGACTCTGGTCTCTAAAGTTTTCAAACCCTTGTGGATGTTTTTTTCTACTTCTGGCAGCAGTATGTTAAAATTTTGAAGTTTTTTTTTAAGTAATGACTTATTTTCTTACAAAAATACTGAAAATATTTCATTTTTTTTAATCAAGAAATTGACTTATGTTGTTGAAATAATTACTTTTTTCCTTACAATTATTTTTCTTAATATTTTGAATAATTATATGAAGAGATTTTGACATACAATCCTGAAATAATAAATTATGTTCTGATCGGTTATATCATGTTGATATCTCAAGATACTAAGTTAAAACAATCTGAGTAAAAAGTAATTATTTAGGCATAGTGAGTTAAAAAAGTTAAAATTTCAAAAAAGTAAAAATTTAGAAAAATGATCTAATTATTTCTAGACAGTAATTTCAGCAAAATAAGTACATTTTTACAGTTTTTACAGTGAGTCTAAGTTTTGTGAAATAAGTCATTTTTCAACACATTACTCAAAAATTTAGGAATAAAATAAGTTATTATTGTGACAAGGCAAGTCTAAATTTTCAGTCAAAAACTGTGTCACAGTAAGTCATTATTTTGACAAGAAAGTGTAGCTTCAATTATTTCCTCTTTTGCCTTTAGCCTCTGAATGGTTTTCCATACATATGCCCTTCAAACACAGACCATATATATAAAGATTCCTTAAAACAACGTTGACTTTGTCCGCCATTCACCTCGTCACGGTTGCATTCCCGTTTCTGGTATTACAGCTCGACTCTGTTCATGCAACAGTGTTTCAGTGTTCCTGTGCACACAGTGTAATTTTACTGACTACGTTTAACACATTTCCACACTCAGGACCCAATTTGGCGAAATTAAACCTCGATAAAAAATGTGTAATTGAAGAATAAGAGTTATTTGCCCGTCTAAATTAATTAAGTGATGAGGCCCAGCGTGTGCTCCAGTGGATTCGCAGTGCGTCGTTCTACGCTTTTAGTGATAAAAAGTAGCAGAATGCAAAGTCTTTAATTAACGTAAGTGCCGAGATAAACACATGGCTATGAAGTCTAAATGACCATAACCATAATGTTCTCTGAAACAGAGATACAATTTGCAAAGCACTTATGACGCTGTCGGCTTTACCGAGGACTCAAAAAGCCTCGGAACGAGGCCTGGAATTCGAACACAATGAATATTCCAGCTTTGGAAGGATGTCGTTATTGGGTATGATTTATGAGGGGACACTAAATACCAGCACATATTAGATTTCATGAATAAACCATGTCAATTTGAAAGGGAACGCCAAACTGTTTAAGTGAATATTGGTTAAAGGTGTGTACTTCTGAAAAAGAGAAAGAGGCGAGTGGGGGTGGGGAGGGGGGTGTCCAAGCTCAACACTGACTCTTATTATCCTCCATTATCCGTCTCTAATATGATGGCTGTCAAACCTTTCATCAAGATCTGCTGTACAAACGACGTCTCCCGGCACATAATCCATTTACAGTAATGTGCTTTTTATCTGCATGTTTAATGTTTACCATTTCTTCGGCTCTATTCAATCTAGAAGGTAATAAAGAAAACAAAGCTTTCGATCTGAGAGATGAGATGTGCTTAATACAGACGCTAAAATGGCTGCGTGGAGGCTCTTGGGTTCAATGGAGCGAAGGCCGTTGGGTTTAAATGAACGGATCCCCTATTTAGTGACCAATAGAGGGCAGCAGATGAGTGAAAGTGAAGGAAGGAGGGTCTAGGGGTGAGGGAGAGGGGAAAGAGAGAGAGAGAAAGAGGGAGAGAGAGATGATGCACTATGACAGCTGACAGAGAAATGTGTTCTTCACATTTGGGGCTTGACACGAAACGAGCCATTGTTAGAATGAGATTATACATCCCAACATGCAAATCCTTTATATTAAACAGCAATAAAAAAAACCCGTCAGATTGGGATATTTTGGCAGCAAATCTGCCGCTCCATGTCTTCACCTCGGCAAACCTGTCACCGTGTTTATCTTCAGGGAAGCCAATAGCCAAAGACGTGTCAGATGGGGCGGGACTTCAGGGCCAAATTTGAATAAAAGAACACTAAGTGTAAGTGTGTTAAAGGTGCTAAAAAGGATTTTTTTCGTCCTAAAGCCTAAAGAACTGACGCCCTGGAAACACTGTTGTAAACCCTGGCCATGCATTTTTTTTTGCAATTTTTTTTGGCACCAATTTATGATCAGTTTATGGCATTTGTGTGGGATCTAGCACCACAAAAACACAAAATAAATTTTTATATGACCATTTTCAAATCTCTCTTAGTCCTTTAGGATTAAACATGCTGTTTTCATACTGTGCCTATAAGGCTGACATAAGTAAATGACATCTGTTCTGACTGGGGGCCCTGCTTTGGGCCTCATTCAAACAGCAGTCCAGGAACACTCTTTATAACATCAGGATGAGTGGGTGGAGCTAAACTGCTGTAAGCTAAATAAGCTCTATGACACCTGGAAAACAGTAAAATCAAAAACATGCTGTTTTTACAGCTTTGTCTCTCCAAGTGCGGAGTTCATGGACTTTCACAGTCCACCAAACTCTTATTTTCAACAAGGACACAGTGTTATTGATGTGAAACACCAATAGAGAATTCCTAGTGAGGAGAACTGCCTGTTTAATACCGTGTTCAGAGTTTGTTGGACACTAGAGGGTGCTTCCAGGTGAATGGATTCCTATGGAGCTTGTACAAAATTACAGTTTCTGTTTTCATACAGAGAAATACACTTAATTACTCAAAATATTCAACACTGCTGTTACATTAACTTGACTTTGACTCATGTTTGTTCATGATCTCAGTGAGCAGAAAACACTTTACTAAACTGATTAGCTCGACAGCCAGCAGCTCAGTAACAGTAATGCTAGCATCCCTGTAGTAAAATGCAAAGATATTGGTAAGTTTCCTTGTATGTTTATGGAATACTTCCTTCTATTTTCCAAAATTAAAGGGGGTGGAATAAATGACTAGCAACGTGTTTAATATTTAGCCATTTAGCACCTCCCGTTCATCGGGTACTGTCTAGCACGAAGTCATGTTTTTTTGAAGTCATGTTTCTGGTAGAATTTGAGAAATGGAAGTAGCTAGACTCATCTTAAACCTGATCTGGCACCACTCTTATGAAGCCCTACAAATGACTTAAGTACTAATGATGTCCCCTTTTGGAGAACCCTCATCCTGCTAAATGTGAGTGAGTAGGCAAGTTACCAGTCAGGTCCATAGTGTCCTTCATATCTACAAAATGCAAGTAATGTTTCAGTAATGTATTCCATCACAATAAATAAAAAAGGAACATATTTAGAATGCTTTTATAATACATCTTGATAGGCAACATGGGAAAATTTCCCTTTTTTTAAATTGCTAATTGCAGTCATATTTCATATGATAAATTGCTTATTAAATTTTTAAATATTAAATTTATTCTCCTCACGTCACCAATACGCCCATAATACGCCCTAAGCAGGAACTCTGAATAACACTGAAGTTTGATCATTCCTTTAAAGACCTCAGTAATGCTGAGTTAAATAACTGGCTCAACACACTGATCTATTAGTCTACTCAGGTTTTAGCAGGACGCAGTTAATTGAGATTCTCCTTACAGCTTGTCTAACAAGCATGCTACATGCTATTTGCTGGTATTACATTAGTTAAAAAGCAGCCATTGATGGTGTTTCTTTTGAGGACTGCATGTTTTTATTTAGTGGGTAAGTAGTCTGAAAGCATTCTCTTAACAACAGTAAACAGTAAATATATTCTGATTACTAGCCCTACAAAACGGTACTTGGACTGAATACAGATACTTAATTTCTGTATTCTGAATACATATTCCATTACATTCCCAACCCTGGGTAAGGGCATAGCATAAACATGTTATACCAACCAAATGCTTTACAAAGAATTCTACATCCAACCCAAAAACCATTTAGGTCCGTTATTTTAAGTGTGCAGACACAGTGAAAACTCAAACCTTTCCAGCAGCTCCATCAACAAATAGTGACGGCTCCTGCTGCCATTTGTCAGGAGGAAGTGCCATGTCCATGCTAGATTGATGTGAACCAAACAGGCTCCTCCATGGCCGTCTCCGAGGATTAGAGATTCCAACCTAATCTTTGATCTGCAGCTTGCAGAGAAATGATAAAAAACAAACAGGAAATTACATGCTGTGACTATTTTGGCTGAAGAGCAGGTTGATAGTCATCACACATTCAAGCTGAAACATTCGCTCTTTTGAGAATAAAGGTTCCTGAATGGTTCTCATCTTGGATGTAGGACTCTACGAAAAAAAACCTTTGATCTGTACCTTGACATTAAGTGAGGTTACAACGGTTTCTCACACTGACGTCTCATTTACAAATGTGGTTCTTTGAAAGCCTCTTTGAGGAACCAAAAGTGGTTCTACTATGGCATCACTCCAAAGAACCCTTTTTGAAGCCTTTTTAAAGAACGTAGACTCTACATGTCGAAGCGAGGAAGCGGCTTCGATCTGAAAACTGGCAATCCTTCAGAAACCCAGCAGACAAGTATAGCTGGAAGTCTTTTTCCACCGCATTTGCATAATTTCATGCATATTTTATACCCTTGCATTACATCTTTTAGTAGTGGTCACATTTAATTTGAGGACTTTGTAAAAATGTAGCATTTGTTTTAATAAATTATTCTGTCGCAACACAACTGCAGAGTGGGTTCGAGCACATATTAAGCAAATGCTACATCTTAGAATTATTTAACACAAAAAAAATAAATGCTGTGCACATCATGTTCTTGATTAAAAATTCAATATTACATGCATGTGTTGCCATTATCATAATTACTATTTCATAAAGCGCAGTAATTAAAGAGAGTCTATCAGACTGAGGCCATGTGGAGATACGGCTGCTGCTGCTGCACGGTTAGCTCTACCTGCAGCTCCTCGGGCGTGAAGCTCCATACCTGCAGTCAGGATCTATAGAGCACACACTGTGCAGAAGCAGGCACCACGCGAGCGCACACTCCGCTCACGCCAGAAAACAGCCTGTGCTAATCCCCAACGGAAAATGAAAACGACTCCTGCCAAGCCAATCAAAATTAGCAAAACACAGAGTGTGCACCTCAAAAAAATTAGCCCGATCTGCAGGCGCACTTTCTGAGAGTTTTGGGGGAGGAAATAAAAAAAAAAAGAGAAATACTCCAAAATGATGTTAAAAGAGAAGCAGCAATGACCTGGGGCTAGCAAAGTTGTCAGATATACACTCCCCCCACTTTCAGCAGTGATGCTACTTTGTTTGCAACAATCTTTCCAGGGCAAACTAGATTTGAGCTTAAAGGAATTTTCCAGTGTTTTTTTAGCATCATCTGCTGCATCTGTAGATTACTGCTGGGTACAACAGACAATCATTCGGATGTATTTTCCTGTATTTGGTAAAAAGCTAACACGTTTATTAGGGAAGCCAATGGGCAGATGCTGTAGAGCTGAACTGTATTTTTACAATATGTCTGCTATGAAAGAATCTCAACAATTCAATTCTCAATAATTTTGTAACATTTTTTGGAAACTTTGGAAAGTTCAGGAATGTCAACTTAAGGAAACCCAAAGAGTAGAAGCTGAGGAGGTGAAATATTTTAGTGCATTTACATGCAACTAATATTTCACAGAAAATGTGATTTCGTCAGTAATACGTTTATTGCGTTTACATGCACTTGGGTAATCAGATAATAGAAAATTTTAGGTCTACAAGAGTCAGGCATGTGTTTTTTTTTGTTTTGTTTTTTTTTACATTTAACATCACTTTGGCAGTAGATTAATAATATTTTAAGCCTTCATCGCGTCAAGCATGAACTGTTTTCAGTGTCACTCCAAAAGTGTTTTGTTGCCATCTTGTGGTTGCTGTGTTTGCTGTGGTTACTGGTTGCTCATTTCTAGTATGGTCTGTAAAAAGAAAAGAAATCAGAGTAAGGGTGCACATGCACTGAGAAACCTGATTAATGAGCTAAAGTCCAGCTTAAGACATCAGAGTATGCCATTTATATGATCACTTGAATAATCAGAACACCATAGAAATTGGAATATGGTCACATAATTAAGTGCATGAGGATTGTGCCTCAATTCACAACAGTTTTGGCACATTCTCCAGAAAAGACAGCATGCAACCCACCTACAACAGAAGCCAGCAGTGCTAAAAAAATACCAGAATGCTCCTTTAAAGTGCCTTTAAAGTGACATATTGTATAGTTTACAACAGTTTTGACGCATGTTCCTGTACTTAGTGAAAGAACAGAAAGCACAGTGTTGAACACATTTACAATAGAAGCCAGTGGGCAGATGCTGAAGTGCTGAAAAGTGGAGTATTGCCACTTTTGATGCATTTTCCTGTCCTTGGTAAATAATCAGAAGACATGTTGACTCGTGACAAAGACTTTATAGAAGCCAATGGACAGATACTGAAGAGCTGAATAAGGAGACTTCCTTTATTGGGCTTCACATAAAAGAAGCAAGCAAGCAATGCGTTTCTGAAGCACTGTCCTGCACTTTGTGACAAACTTACAATAAAAGCTGGTGGGCATATGCCGAAGAGCCGAGTACCTGTTTAGCATGCGTCACATGCAAAATGCAAGGTGGATAACGTGCAATACTTTTGCTGCATTTTCCTGTAAGAGCAGTAAACCTGTTGACTTTAAACATGGTGATAAGAGAAGGCAAAGGGCAGATGCTAAATAGCAAGTTCCTACTGTGAAAGGAACAGCCAATAACTGACAAGAGTTTAGGCACACCGTGCTGCACATGCTAAAAGAACACAAAACCTGTTGATGCACGTTCTACTGGAAGCGGATGGGCAGATGCTCAAGAACAGTCCTTTAATGTGCCTCGTGAAAGGAACAGTCATGGAATTAGAAGAGGAGGAGAGGGGTAGAGAAAAGCGTGCGCCTGTGTGGGGCGGGGAGGTTCAGCGGTCGGGAGGGGGAGACAATCGCAGCGTCTGTGGTCAGGGCGTCCTGCCAGCGCCGACCGCGATTCCCCCCTGCGCTCCTGGCGGCGCAAGTGCACCTTATTCATAACCTACATATCCCTAGCTATTAAGGCCTGGGCCCCTGCCAAGCCAAACTCCTCGAGCGTGCCAGAATCTAATGCCCTTTTTGATATGTGGTGGAGAAACCACCGAGGGCTTTGCAGGGTCCACTAAACTCCTATCATTCACCCAGCTATCTGCAGCCCAGTGCCCCTCCTGCCCTCATTCATATGGAGATGTCCACACCACTGCGCCCATGCTATACCTCCACCAAGCCTTAAACATGCAGAGAGATACACAATCAGGGAAGGCCAAAAGAGCACGGGGGAGAGAGCCGGGGCCTGAGCGGCCTGGGCGAAAAATTGGGGATGGATGAGGGATCTGATTGGGACGCTGATAACTTTCTCCGGCCTGCTGATGGAGTTCTCAGTTAGGGTCTGTCATTTCTCCTGGCCGAGAGCAACGGGCAAACGCTCTTGCGCTGTTTTGATGGAGCTGTCCAAATGAACTTGCGATCATTTATTTTTTCTGCTCCACGCCGCCGAGGAACCTTCTGAGGGGTCAAAGTCAATTTCACCGCAGACCGCTCTAATAGCCCGTACGGTTGAAGTTAACCATCTTTAAAGGTGGGCCCTTCTGTGCATGTAAGCGCACTGGGGGAAAAGTCCATTTGCTATTCGCTTAGGCTCAGACCAAAAGGGCTCAAAGCCTTGGCTATCATCGCTTGAGAGCACCAGATACAGAGATGGTCGAGATGAGATAGTTATCGCTCTGTTTTTTTACCCCCCCACCGCTCCTCCTCTTTCCGAGCCAAACGCTGCTGGTTCACGGCCAATTCCGGACAAGATTAGCTGAGACAGGATATAGCGGAACTGCTTCAACAGCATCGTGAGCAAACGGTGAATTAATTTGTTTAATACTAAAGCACATTTACTAAACGCATGCATAATTAATGAGATTATTTATAAATAATGAAAATGCACCGGGATCACGGACGCAGCACTTTTCGAAATATGATAAAGAGGCTCGGCCAGCTAGCATGAATTAATACACTGCTTTTTTTTGAGACAATATAAAAGTGGCAGCCAAATGAAAAAAGGTAGAGTCTTAGCGAAAGGATTTGGGGACATGGTTAGTTTCTTTTCATAATCTGCCTATTAGCACTAAACTATTTGCAATTCACAAACCCATGACAGGGACACTATTAGTGGCAAACTCACAGAGCTGTGGCTTACTTCCCTGGAGACTTCTCTTCTTTCCTCACTCTCTTGCTATAAATCCATTTGAACACCCCCAGGCACATCACAAAGACAGAGGGACTGTAAGCACAGATACTGCGTTAATAGGTGTGAAATTCTCATTGCCAGTCAAGGCAAGGCTAGGCTTTATTGGTGCAAACTTTCAAAGATACACATTTCATTTGAATTCTGCGCACTGTCATACTGGATTGCTCTGATTGCCACTTAATGAAGTGGAGAAGCGAGGGCCGTAATTGCGCTTGTAAATACAAGGCACCTTTTCTGCGACAGCTTTCGCGAGTTTACTGTTCTAATTTGGACAACGCTTTATTTTTAGACCTTCATCTCGCCTGATCATCGGAACCAACAAAGCAAGGTTGGGTTAACACAATCAAAAGCAGTGCTGTCAGGTGATGGAACAAGCCTCAGACTCGACTGACAACGCAAAGGCTCCAGCTTCTCACTGTAATAACGGTTCTGGAATGACTCTCGGCTTGGACGTATGGGAGGCACTGAGAAAAACTTCTAATTGGCACTGAACTTTTGCATCACATGGATTCTCATATTGTAAAGCTAACATTAAACTTCATGCTCGCACTTCTCATTTACAGCTTCACTAAATGGTTCTTCAGATAAATGAGCTTCTAGGGAAGAGCACCAAAGGAACCCTTTTCGACACATCACATGTGCCAAACCCCCGAGTTAACTTCATATTAGTGATAATGGACTAACACGTTATATAGGATAAGCTAAAGTCACATAGCTACAACTGGGCTATGAGCAAAATTCGTATATGCTGGTCTATAATTGGATACCTACAGTACTGTGCAAAAGTCAGAGACCACCCTAGATTTATTTCATTTCCAGTCAAAACTAAAACCAAGTTATTTATTCTTCAGAAGATATCCCTAAGAAATTATACAAGATAATGCACTTGCATAAAGAAGGGAAAAATGAAAAACAGGAGTAAGACTCCTAACAACCACCGAGACAAGACTTGGTAGACCACCAAATCTATAAACAGCACTTAATAATGTAATAATTTTACCTTAAAATAACAGCTTCAAAATCATTTTGATGGCACGCTGACTGATAATAGTAGAAATGGCGTCTCTGTCATTGCCACTCCAGGCTGGGAATACCTGCTATAGTGCTATGTAACAGCATGAGGCCTCTAATGTGAACTGCGTAATGCTTTACAGCATCAAGACATACAATAACAACTGTGGGTCTTCAGCTAACTATAAGAAGCTAACCCTGCACAAACATCATGGCAGAGACTGGGAAAAGACTGAAGACGACGTTGTTGGTCAGTAAGGAAATAAATGTAATCGGCTTCTGTGCTGTAAGTAGTTTTTTTGGTGTATCTTTACTAAAGTATATCTGGGGGTCTTTTTACTTTCGCTCCAATACATTTGAAAGACTAATATCTCACTGTTTACTCCATTCCATTATGGCCAAACCTATCCTTCCTTTTGGCGTAGGTGTGCATAAAAACGTACCATGTCCAAATGAAAGAAGCATGAAGCGAGCCCACCAGTCAGGGTACAGCGGTCACTTTGTTTTGATCTGTTGGACAGAGCTTGGTTCTAGCTAATGGAAACTGTTCTCCTTCAGTGTTTTGTGCTTATGATTATTTGAATAGACATCAGTGTCAGACTAATTAATGAGCTTCTATTAAAGACTGGTGGACTGAGAGACACACTAGGGTCTCTTCACGTACAGTGAGTTGATTAAGAGTCTTGTTCCAGAAATGATGATAGGACATTAGAGCCATAAGAAATCATGCTCCTGTTACTCTCCATACTTAAGTACATTTGAAGGTAAATACTTTAGTACTTTTACTCAAGTGGAGGTCAAGGGAGGAACTTCTACTTTTACTTGGGGGATATTTTACCTTGGGGATCTCTACTTTAACTCCACTACATGGTTAGTGAAGAAGAGAGAAAGAGAGAGTGACCAAGAAATAGTTCGGACAAGAATAAATCTCAGACAGACTTTTACTCGTTGGTGAGAGCTAAAAGGGAATGAAGGATGCAAGACAGTTTCACAGCAAATGAAAAAACAACAAAAATCAGAGTGTTCTGTTATGAAAGAATGTTATTTATGAAAGACTGGGATGTAGGATGTATCCTTATCTGTGTCATCCCTTTCTCACAGAGCTTTGCAGCTTTTCTGATCGCCAAAAGTCATCTGACCTTAGTCCCGTTTCAGGTGAGCATGCAAAGAGTTCAGTCAGTCTTAGTGAAGCCTTGAAAGTTTGAACCTCCTGTAATAGAAGCCTGTAATGTTACTCTGCCTTCTGAGTCGACATTTTCCCTTTGTGGGCAGTTTTTCCTATTCTAGTGCTTTTGCTGCCAGTGTTGTGCTGAACTTCGACTTGCCTTTGTGTGCATGTACGTCTTGCAGGCATATGGATACTACAGATTATACTCGCAAATTTTGGGTTTGTGATTGACACATAGAAACAACTGAAATCATGAGTGTAATCTGGAGCATTCAATATGCTTGTGTGATTCATATGCCCGTGTGACGCATGTCGGAAAGACCATTGGTGCTCCACTTCCCACCCTTGTACTTGTACTATTCAAGAACCAGGAAACGGGCAGGGAAAATCATTACAGATCTCTCTCACCCTGGACACAACATATTCCAACTCCTCCCATCCGGCAGGAGCTACAGGACCCTGTACACCAAGTCAACCAGACACAGAAACAGCTTCTTTCCCCAGGCCATCACCATCATTAACAGCTTACCAGTCACATCATCTGCTGGACCACAACTGTAGGAGAAGAGCGGCACGGTGGCACAGTGTGTAGCACTGTCGGCTCACAGCAAGAAGGGCCTGAAAGTTTGATTCCCGGCTGGGGCATCCGGGAAACTTTGTGTGAAGTTTAGACGTTCTCCCAGTATCTGCTACAGTTTGCTCCCACAGTCCAAAGACATGTAGTCAGATGAAACGGAGATGATGAATTGCCCCCTAGGGGCATGGGTGCATGCGCCCTCTGCAATGGACTGCCAGCCTGTCCAGGGTGTTTCCTGCCTTCCGCCCATTAAATGCTGGGATAGGCGCCAGCACCTTCCGCGACCCAGAAGGATTAAGCAGTTTAGAAGATAAGTGAGGGTGAGAGTGAGGGAATGAGAACTGAAGGAGGACCCAAAGAGCAAAAAATATTAATCCTGAAAAGCGTGGACATATTAAACAGTAATAAATGATATTCAGTTGTTGGGATTTCTGTGTAACTGTTTTTTCCCCCGATGCTAACCTAACCTTCTGACTGGCAACTGAACACAAGACTTATTTATACAGGCACAATACTGTATGCCACTGCCATTTTTATCAAACCGCAATTTTGATCTTGTCAGCTGAGCAATCATGAATGATTTTGCTCCTAGCAAGAAGAACGGTCAATTCTACAGTAATCAAAATATAATATCATCGCAGACAAATAACCTATACATTTAGGATCTGTACAGTCTTGAATGAGTCGAGACACCTGCCAAACTCTCTTCACGTTTCAACGCCTTGTTGTTATTGTGAGCCTGTCAGGCAGCGTTTTAGTTTTTGGCTTGGATGTGTCATCCCCCATTATGAATCTGCTGTATTCACTATATGCCAAATACGCAAAATATGCCTATATGCCAAAACCCCTCTCAGCATCATCAAATCCTGACATCAGAGGCATCAGCCAGCCATCAGCAGCTTCTGACCCCGCGTGACACCTTTATTTTGTCATCCGCCACGTGGAGATTACACCGCCGGCGATTCCACACACTATGTATGCTAATGAAGGCGGTGGTTTCACAGAGAGAATGGCTGAAACAATGCCTCTAGATTGCTACATGTGCAACAGCAGCAGATGCAGTATGAAAAGTGAGGTATGGAAAAGAGGAAGGTGACAGGGAAGCCATTTTAAAGGGGACCTGTATTATTTTACATTTCAAATCAGGGCCCAAGCACTCTCACAAAAAGAGGTAGATCACCGTGCTGTTTATGCCAGGCTTCAGGGTTGAGCAGGAGACATTCTGCATAGAAAAAGCATGTCTGTTAACTATGAACCGGCATGCAAGTCTCAACGCACAGTGAAACAGGGAATGGAAAAAAATATTCCATTTGAAAATTCAGATTTTAATGAATCATTTAGATGGAATGAGGTCTGTAGAGACATCACCAAGCTTCAGTTTCATGTGTCCAAACATTTAAAACATCATATAGAATGGGGCATTATTCACACTAAAGCTGACGACAGCACTGTCATACTTCATGGAGGGGTATCAATTTTCCGTAGGCTATTTGGTATCAGACGATACAATAGATAGAGTGAACCCAGTTAAACAAATAGCACAATACAACATACAGCTTCATACATATAGCTTATTCATTTATTGGACTAAGTAATCTGAAATTAAATGCCTTGGTTGGCAAAAACATGTGAACTTCTGCTGTCAGAAACCTGTGTGACCCTCCTTAGCAGTAAAGACTTCAACCAAACAATTCTGGTATCTGCTGATCAGTCCGGCACACTGACCTGGAGGAATCTTGGCCCGTTCCTACTTACAGAACTTCTTCATAGGGTGTTTTCAGGGTCTTTGTTCTGTTGAGATTAAGCAGATCCCCTAACATTCTTCTGTAGAGTTTCTTGGCACGATCCAGAATTCACAGCTCCATCAAATGATGGCAGGCTGTCCTGGTCCGGTAGTAGAATAGTCTTAAACCATACTACTGCCAGCACCATGTTTCAAAATGGGACGAGGTTTTTAAGCCAATAAGAAATATTCCTGGTATATTTGTCCAGAATTATAGGCAGAATTCTTTCCTACAAGATTAGTGGCTTTCTCCATATACTCTGCTCTTGTTCAGTGTTTGCCTAGTTGTGGGTTCATGAACACTGACATTAGCCAGTGTAAGCGAGGTATACAGATCCTTACGTGTTACCCTTGGGTTCTTTGAAGTCTTGATGTCCTTTTTTTTATGACGACACCATGGAAGGGTTATAATGGTGTCGAATTTCCTCAATTTGTACACTATATGAATGACAGTGGAACAGTGAGGGCCAAACTCATTGGAAAAGGTTTTGGAACCTCTCTCTGCCTTTTTTGAAATTGGGAAATAATTTTCTGAAATCTCATTTGATTGAGCCATGGCATGCACTAATAAAACAAAACATACAGATGGGGGAAAAAATCTGAATTAAGCAAAAGTTTTTTTTTCCGGAAACTGTAAGTCAAATCAGAAAGCTGTATAAAAGCATGCCATTCCAGATCATACTGAACATTTTGGAGCTAGAACGGTGTCGATACCTCGAAAACCGTAGGACTAGTTAGAGAACAAAAATGAGTACCAAGAAGCAGAAGAAGAAGGACAAGATGAAGATGACTATACCCTTGGACAACAATATACTGCACATTGCAAAGCAGCCATAAATACAGGGAAAATTTAGGATATGGGCCAAAGCTTGTCTCAAGCTTGTCAACAGCTCCACTATTTCACGTCACAATTAGCTGGTGGTCCAACGTGCAGTTATAGCTTTAGTAAATTAATTGCTTTCAGATTTCAAGCCACATCTTGCCTTGTAACATATGCACATCTGGCCCACAGTGTCCTCCTCCTCGCTAACCACAACTAGGCAAATAGGCCACAGGGACCAAGCAGAGGCCTATATCCCACGAGGCCTACATACATTTCCTCATGTCAATAACAAACCAATCCTGTTCTCTGACGTCATTAGCGGCAAAATTGAATGTTATGATTTTTCCTCTAATGCGAAGAAGGGAGCGCTCGGCTTGGTCCCATTCGCTCTGAATGGGCTTGCGGGAGATTTCCTTATTCAGAGCGAATCTTTCAAGGTTGAATAAAAGAAATGGTGGTGTGGTCCCCGAGCGGAGGGAAGTGATCATCGCGTTCACCTTCAACTCCTCTTTGATGTGGCAGAGTCAATTTTTAATCAGCCGCCATCAGGCTGGGGCTTCATTTCTCCTTACAAAGTCCTATTACTCGGCCACTTTCTGCAAGGAGGTGATAAGGACAATGCGCTCCTTTCCCCGTTCATAGAGCCCCACGTATGATGAGTCCCTTTGGAGAGGCTTGATAAAAAAATAAAAAAAGGAGGTGGGAGTGAGCAGGAAAGAAGAAAGGTCACCTCTCCTTCAAGATTAACCCCTTCTGTCCAGTTCAGACTGCTATTCTTAAGGGAGTCCATGCTGAAAGCCAGCCCGGGAAAGGGTTAACTCGGGCTTAATGGACTACACCTGCTTGTGTTTCTCTGCGTCTTGATCAAACATGCTGATTTCCAGCCGCGCTCTCAAAATGAACTTGATCTTGGCATGTGATCACGTTAAAGGCTCAAGTTCAACAGCAAGTTGCAAGGTGGGGATTGAGGGGCGGGGTGGTGTGTGTGAGGGTTTAGCCCATCCTCCACTTCAGAAAGAGCAGCTTTGACCTGGGTTGGCCTTTGCTGGGGCTACTCATCCTTCCCCCCCCCAGAGTCGTCTTCCACTAATCAGCCCCAGGCAACCTTTCCTTGCTTGAGCTTTTAATGGCCTCTCCCAGAAGTGCTTTCTTTGCATGTCTTAGTTCCTCATGATAATATTAACCATAACTATACAGCCTTTATGATGATGCTCAATTAACAGTAAAATAACATAGATTTCTATTATGTACACTGATGCATATCTCTTTTGATATACATGGACTATCTGTAAAACCTTACTAATTGTATTACTGCTCAAAAGTTTGGGGTCATCGATTTCATGCATATGAAACAAATTTCTTTAAAGATATGATTATAAAATGATTCTATAATAAATAATTCCAATATCTTGCTTCTAAGTCGGATCAAAAAGCTGTATAAAAGCACACCATTCCCAATCATACCAAACATTTTGGAGCCGGAAAACTGTGGGACTAGTTACAGGACAAAAATATGTACCAAGAGGAAAAAGAAGTAGAAGAAGAAGAAGATGATGATGATGATGATGATGACACCCTCGGATAACAATATATTGCGCATTGCAAAGCAACCATAAACACAAGCAAAATTTTGGATATGGGCCAAAGCTTGTCAACAGCTCCACTATATCACAATTAGCTGGTGGTCCAATGGGCAGCTATAGCTTTACTAAATTAATTGATTTCAGATTTCAAGTCACATCTTGCCTTATAACATATGCACATCTGATCCACAGGCTCCTCCTCCTCACTAACCACAATCAGACAAATGGGCCAAAGAGAACAAGCAGACACGAGGCCTATATACAGGAACTGACGTCAACAATGCCTTGAGTATGAAAACTGACGACCAAGTCTCACTAATTAAACATCTATACATAGAATTTTTGTGAGAACAAATTCCAATAAACAGAAAATTACAGCTTATTACTTAATAAGATTCCCACATTTTTATCAATTTATTATTATTATATTAACTTTTTGTTGCTCCCAATAATAAAGTATTGCTACATTTTTGGTATCTAGCATTTCAATCTACACTGTATGAGTTATTACCGAATAACAGTTAGTAAGACAAGTGACCCTAAACTTTTAAATGGTAGTGTTTTTTCCTTCCAAATTATTGCAGAAAAATAAGGAATAAATGCCTTCACAGAAGATAACAGGCAGCTGTATCTCTGACTTCAGCAGTGTTGAAAAACTGCAGGAAAAAAACTGCATATCGAAATTATAAACTGTTTCTGATACTCCCCTCTGCCTCTTCCGAATCAGCTGTCTTTCAGGGAATCCACTGTCAATAAACAGAACTAGTCAACTGGGTGTATCCTACCAGAATTAATTAAGGGGTGGCGGGACTTTCACTTTGGATCCACCCACACTTAAATCACTGGGCTTTTTTTCCCCAAAGTCATTCATAAATTCTAGGGGTTGTCATTGCTGAGGTTTATTTTGTTGGCAGGCTTCTATTCTGAAAGGTTCTATTGGAGAACTTCATTGATCTGAGCCAAACCAACTTCTGTGTTCCATTGTTAACATATTTCAACGGAAAGTCCGCAATCTGCTTACCACCTGCGTGTTACTCATCTTTCGGTTCTTCTAAATCTGGAGGTCAAAAGTTTACCATAATCATGTCTCTAAGAATGCAGGTTCCTAAATGGTATTTTCATGGTACAGTTCTAAGAATAATCTTCAGTTAGTTTAGATCCTTTAACATCATGTGGATGTTTTTAAGCTTTAAAAAAGCCTCTCAGACTGAAAGGTCTCATGTAATCAACCATTAAAATGAACATGGTTGTTCTATGCTCTTCATAAGCAGGCTGATATGTTGAACCAAATGAAGGTTCTTTGACAGGTAACAGGAACCAGGGGTTGCAATGTCTACAACACATATATAGCCATTTTTTTTTACTATCCAAAACCACTTGTGCACCTACACGTTCCTTCTGAGTTTTATTTGTAATACTGATTATGGTAGAATAATGGGCAATCAGAAAAAATAGGATTTTTTGGGGAATATTTGGCCTTACAACATCCTACATGTCCCTGCAATGGATGAATTTCATTGACTCAAATAAATGAATTTAAAAAGATGTTTTAGGTCAAAATCTTATCATAACTATCAACAAACAAAACATTTAATGTAATAACCTTCTGTGAGAGGTGGACATCTGGTTCCTATTAGCACCACTGTCACCAATTCTGACTCGGCAAGTTTCTCAGGTACTTCACGTCAAACCACCCTGAATTTGTTTGTTTACTTCTTACCCATTTACTCTGATCAAAAATGGTGGAATTCCCCTTTAAGACTTCAAAAAGAACACTGTCCATGACTCTGCCCACAGAGGTCACCTCAAACAGCTGCGGAGATGGGGTGGGCAGTAATCACGGCAGTGGGGGCCCCGGCCCAGGCATGCATCCCCCCAGTCCTCATTTACAGTCCAATCAGGTGCATATGCTTCCCATCTATATCCCACCACCTCCATCCCCCAACCCCCCCCCCCCCTTTTCAATCTTAAAAAGCCAATTTAAGGAGTGTACTGATGGATTACTAGGAATGCATTGCAGTGCCAGCTCGCCAGTGGCTAATGCTCATAATGTTCCCTTAAAAAAAGGACAGGACTTTTATTAACATTCATTTTCGTTTCCCTGACAATTTAACACGAGATATTATGTATTCAAATAACGAGGAATATCTGCAATGAGGCTTATTGCCTCCAGTTCTTCCACTATGATATTTAAATGCACGGCATGAAGCAAAATTTACATTTCCTTTCTCCAAAAGAGCCTCGGAATTTTTAAAGCGCTGCGAGGTTCTCCCAGCGTGGAAATAATCCCAAAGTACCATTTTTTATAACAATATCCATTAACAAAGGCCAATTACAGTTTTGATTAAAGTTTACAGCATTATAGAACTGCATGGCTTTATATGAGTGTGTGAGTGAGTGAGTGGGAGAGAGGGAGGGGGAGACAGAGAGAGAGAGAGAGAGAGAGAGAGAGAGAAATGAATGAGTCAGTAACTGCCACTAACCAACACTGTCCCTCAAACACAGCAAACAGACAGCGGTCGGTTGAACAGCTCTATGGATATGGAAAGTATCAACACGTTTGGCTTGATAACTTGCCACAAATTATATCAAAGGCTTCAAGATGCACAATTACCTCACATTTGTGGTATACTGGGGCGATTCCATTCAAGAACCACTTACGATTCTCTCTCAAAGGATCTATTAAAACCACACACTTCTTGGTGAATCCAGAAGAGGTTCTTCTAAGGCATTGATCCAAAGCATCATTTTTAACTGAAACAGATTGAGTCTTTAATTAAAGGACGAACAATAGCAATTGTACCAGAACAACAAGCAGCACATTATAATGCCCTTATAAGGGTTCTAATAAGTCAACCGAGCCAGTACCTGGTAATAAACATGATGCACACTACAACTGTACAGGAATGGTTCAGCACTTACCCCAAATGTATTCAATCACATGTTATAGAAACAAATAAAACCTCACCGTGTGGCTGAGGACAGCAGGCAGTCTTACAATCCGACTCCTGTCTCGCAGGCATATGGATGCACAAGTGCATTCTCGATTTCTGTTGTAAGTTTTGGGTGACATAATTAAGGAGAATATTTCAGTGACCAGTGACTTTGACTGTTTGTTAGGAATGTTAGGAGGCAATAATATCGCCAGAGAGTTGTCCTCCCCATCATACAAGACTAGGAATGGTACAGTCCCTCCGCTTTAATGTTAGCATCAGCAGCTGTTTACTCACCAGTCTATGATAAATGTTGCATCAAATTCCTCCCTTTACTTTCCAAGAGTGTCTCCAGTGGTGGAAAGCAATGTCAACGTTAACTTGTTTTGCTGCTATTTTTATCACCTCTTTTGTTTGCTGCCGAATGTGGATTCTTGCTGAGACGACAGCAGTGGATGTTGCCATTAAACTAAGGCCATAGCCATGAACTCAACATTGGTGGGCATCAAATCTACTGGGGGTGGTCTGTACATTAGGATTATACTGTCATGATGTCACTATTTGGTCTTAACCAACAATACCTGCTCCTTTTCTCTTACCTCCAAGTCACCTGCTCTCCCTGTCCTGTCAGCAACCTCGTACTCTCACTCCTTCTCTCTCTTTGCTCTGAATGCACAAGAATGAACATTAAAGAAATATTATCAGTAAACAACTGGCATTTTCTGTCATAATGTTCAGGAAAGTATATGAATGTGCAATAAATGAAGGCTACTGCCTTCTAAATGTTACACATTCGTCACTACAATGACTGACATTTTGAGACTTTACATGGAATTTCTAACAAATATAACAGAACTGTTGGTGAATGTGTCTCAGGAAACTTAGCTATCGTTAGTGATGGTTGGTTGATTAACACTCACAAATGGTCTTTTTTTACCAAAAGCATTAAGTCACCACTTCAAACAATTACTGACACTTTTCAGCAAAATATTGTTTATTTCCATGATTTCACTTCCAGCGCAAAATGACTGACGTCAATGTTAACATCTGAGACATTATAGAGGTTAAGGCTCTATAGGCTTGGTATGGTTGTACGATGTTACAGTGATGTGTTCCATCAATAACTTCTGGCACTGAGTATTACGCATTATATTATATTTATTATACATGTTATAATGTTAATATCAGAATCATTTTGAGTATATCTATATATTATTATAGATTATATTTATATCTATATATTATTATATAAATTATTATTATAACTATTGCCTCTTGAGGTACTAAGTGGTATTATATGACAGAACAAGCTGCGGCTAGCTTGTTAACTTCTGTATCACTGCATACATGATACATGTACAATATGCACAAATATGTCAAAACTATTATTCCTTCACATTCTGTTAATTTTAGCCGATTTCAGAATGTTTTAAACTGTTATACATTTCAGAATGTTTTAAACTGTTAAAAATGTTATAAATTTGATATATGTTTAAGCATTCCCTCAGTTAGCAGTTCATGCAATGGGGTCTCCATGTTCAAATCAGGGTGATGCACTAGAAGCCTCTTCACTTCTGATAAGGTTTGTGCTTATTTAGGGTATTTGGGTTACCACTGATTTACTACTGAAGTAATGAAACATTTGAAATGAATATAAGAACATTTCCTATTGGCCCTGTGCTAAGGTAAAGCCTGTGCACAAGATTATGATGTATAAACACAAATTAATAGGTTTCAGTTTAGTTACTGCTAGCTTCAAAGTAGTAATGACAAGCCAGTTAAGTAGCAGTTAATTAGTTATTGAGCAGCTTTAAAGCAACATTTGGCTTTTTATAGCTTAATAAGAGAAAAATTACCCAAAACTACCCAAAATAAAGTGCTCTGGAAAATGATTAATGGTTATTTAAGCAATAACAATCATTAAATAACTCATCAGTTAGTGGCCTCATAACGCTGATTAATGTCATTTCAAGAGCATCATAGCTACACTAAAGTGTAACCAATACATACACCTACAATCAAAAGAATAGTTGCACTAATGGCTGCACCCAGGAGGACTCAAGGGACAGGAATGAAACTTGGTGGGTAGGTTTGACATTGTGAGACATGTGAATGAATAAAGTTTCACACTTGGCCACACATTACAGTCACGTAAGCAAGGACGGGCCTTATCGCTGTACCTGACCCAACAGCCACAATCATGAACATTCAGCGAGCAGTGATGACCTCCGTGAGTCATCCTGTTAGTGCCAGCACCATTGGCAGACGGCTGAACGCCACTGGACTACATGCACGCAGACTGTTACGACAACTGCCCTTAACCCCACGTCAATGTCGCCAAAGACTGCAATGGTGTCGTGCCAGACTGTCATGGAGTGACTCCGAATTGCCCACTCTTGTCTTGGTGGAGATGACCAACAAATGTGTGTAGAGGCACCGCGGACAGCACCAAGATGAACGATTTCTTGTCATGGGTCACACGTCCAGAAGGCCTAGTGACACTCCACTCCTACCCCTACCGCACCATCTGCAGAAACTGTGTGAGAATATTCAAGCTGCATGGGATGGATTATCACAGGACACCATTAGGAACCTCTACAACTCCATGCTGAGACATCTGGTATGTTGTATTAGTAAACATGGGGGCCCGACACCATACTGAGAGACACTACTTCTGGATGTGTAGCTCAATAAATATTGATCATATCAGTCTAAATGTATTATCATTTATTGTTCCTGGTAACCTTTATCTTCCTTCCCAATAGCACTGCAATCCCACACTTCCTTCTGGGTGCAGCTATTCTTGTGATGATGAGTGTATATATTGGGTCAGCGCTGCTTCACTAAGAGCTTAAATTTTAATCAATAATGTTTTTAAACCGAGTTTAATCGAATAATTGCGACAGCCCTAAAACAGCCTGGGCTACAAAGAATCACTGGAGCCAAACGGTGCCACCCCATCTGCACACGGTTTCTGTCTTAAGCTTATTAGAAACAGGCCCACTCAAGGTGAGAAAAGCGCCACACGTAATGTATTTTGTTGTAGTGTAAGCGCCCTGGAGTTATTTTCATTTCTCAACATGGAAATAAACTAATGCAGCATAATCACTGGGGTAATTGTCAAGCCTGGCTGGTGAAGGGCCTCCATGGTTCATGTGCAGCCCGAGCTCATTTTGGAAGGAAGAAAGAAAGGGGAAAAAAAAAAAAAAAAGTCGCAATATTTTCAGGGTACCATCATTTTCTGGGAGAAGACCACACACACACCCCAAAACCACATGTTCATTAACTCAAATTATGGCAGGAAGTCGGGCAGGAGAAGAGTCGCAGTCTGGGTTTCTTTTGTATGAAAAGTGCTCACCGCTTCGAAAATTAGAATTTGTGCTCAAGAAAGGGGTGGGGTGGAAAGGGGGGGGTCTCGAATTAATCCCTGTACCGAGCTAAAAACGAGTTAAAAACACATCAAAAGCCAGCTTAACCTCTGCAAACCTCCACCGGGTTTTCAACAACAACAAATGATGATGATTCCTCATCATTGTTTCCAAGGGGAGCCTTTCTTCGCAATGCTTCTGGCTTTGGGCTCCGAGTCTTAAAAGCCTGTGGTTTTATTTTTAATGACTACGCCATGGATGCGAGGGCTAAGATGTGTGCGTGCGTACATGCGCGCATTAAAAAGGGAGTATTTTTAACTGTGACAGTGCAAATGACTAATACCACTAACAAGCCCTGCCTTCCCTCATTAAAATGTATAATCCTGGGATAAAGAAAAAAACGTCAGTTGCTGGGCGTATTGCGGATAAGAGAGAACGCTGCGCTTTTTTGACTCGCCGCATCTACTAACAGTCTCTCATTAACACACCGAAACAGAGTCTCTTTCTCCAGAGAAGAGCCGTTTCAAAGAGCCGCTTTAGAAGTCCCCTTGTTTAGCCAACACGGTCTGGTCTTTCTGTTTTTGACTTAAAGACATCCATGGCCCCCCTCGACGGCATCTCTCTCTTTCTCTCACACACACGTCTGCATTGTGTAAACGTGTGTGGGTAGGTGGTGGGGAGAGACGAAGTTCATTGCAAGATCAAATGGCAAGCAAGAGTAATCACTTGTTTTCATGAGGCAGAAAAAGCTCATTATGTCAGAGGCACGCCACGTCTGATTATTCATGCCTGCCGTAAATCCCGCACGTTCCTAAATAACAACTCCACAACAATCCACGCTCCCACCGTTCTGTTTATTAATTCTCCCTTTCACTTTCAGAATGAAAAGGTGTAGAGGAGAGGAGACACCTACAAACACGGACGCTCAAGGACACGCCAAACACAGAGAGATAGAGAGGGAGGGAGTGAGGGAGGGAGAGAGAAGAAGAGAGGTAGAGAGAAAGAGTGAGTTAGAAGGGCAGATATAACATAAGAACATAACAACCTGTCCAAACTCCATGAAGGGGGTAAGAGAGTGAGAGAGAGACTGGAAGTGAGGGAAAGGGAGAAAAAAGTGAGAGAGAAAGTGATAGACATACATGCAAATAGACAGACAGACAGACAGACAGA
>CM067497.1:4474906-4545619 GCA_034552555.1 Semaprochilodus insignis
AGAGAGAGAGAGAGAGAGAGAGAGAGAGAGAGAGAGAGAGAAAGAAAGAAAGAAAGAAAGAGAGAGAAACAGACAGGGAGGGGACAAAAAGAATCGGAGAGAGAAGAAACGACAAAAGAGAAAACAATTATTGAAGCATAAAAATACATGAATATATAGTTTTCATAGATGTATTTATATTCAGATTTATTATGCATATAAAAAATGAGGTGTATATTATTTATTCAATAACTATATAAAAAAATCTTGACAGTGTACATATCATGCAACATCCATTTTTTATTTATTGATTTTTTTAATGAAGGGAAAATTAATCATAGCATGGTTAATAATATACATATTATACATACATATAAATAAATCTATAATAAACCGAGTTTCTAAATATATCCTAATAAATTATTTGTGTTTTGGGATTTTCCTTTAAAATCACAACACTGCTATCAGTGACAGATACATGGTTGTGTCACAATGGAAAAAAGCTACTTTTCTTGCACAACACTGCTGTTTTGCAATAAAATATACATTTGACCATCATATTTGTCCATGCTCATGCTCATGGAAGACAAATCTTGGTGTTGACAGGAGAGTAAGGAATAATTCCAGTCTCCAACAATAGATGGCACTCTTTACTTTGAGCCCAAACACAAACATTGAAGAATACACCCAGCTATTTTCTTTCTTTGGTGAACCTAATATGAGAAAAAACTGTTCTGGTCTTACTACAGTTAATATACTGAGTGTGCATGCAAAACACTGGCTACTTATACCCATGTTCACCTGGCATTATGTCTTTATATCTGGTCTAAAGTGAGAGGAAATAGGTCATACAAACCATAGTACAGATGAGCATGTTACTGAATTAAACACAGCCCTTTTAGTTTGAGCTTCGCTAAAAGTAAAGAACATACAGAACAAGAAAGCTTGAAGGGCTTTCCGTTGGACTGGCCTGTTTAAATGGTGTGTGATATGTGTGTGGTTGGAGGGAGGCATAAAGAGGGAAGCTAAAAAGCGAATGCTAAAATCCACAGCCAAACATGATTAATTTATGGCGTTGCAGGGTCCAAACTGTTTAAATTGGAGCCGCAGGAAATTGAAGAGCCAACTGAAATTGCTAAATATTTAACAATGTACAAACACAAAGACCGAATACAGCCCACCTCAGCTAGATTACAGAACCTCAAGGTAAAATGTTTTATACATCTAAATAATCAATAAGGGAAGGTGGTGAGGAAAGTGCTTAGAAATTCTGCTTTTTGGACACAAGTAAGTAAATGAATTAATTAAATAAATAAATAAAAATAAGTATATGTATATATATATATATATATACATAAGTATATAAAAGCGTGTGTACATATACATATATATATATATACACATATAGTAAAGACATGTAGTAAATAAATAAAAATAAAGCTGGGAACTGAGGCACTAATTCAATATTGGCCCGTTAACGTTGCCCATCCTAGGAGAGAGTGGTGGAGAGCAATTAATTGTTGATAGGGCCTGTGCTGCTGCGCCACGAACACAGAGCACGCAGGTAGAGGGTAGAGTGCTGGAAGTAATAGAATAATGTCTTTTCGCTGCAGTCCGAGCCTGAAATCTAAAAGCCAGGGGCTTCCACAGTGAGGGGAGGGAGCAGGGAGCATGTTTAATTCTGACAGGCTTTAGTGGAGAATAAAGCCAGTATATGAGTATGCATGCTGCTGTCCGTTCCCATGTTTTAATACTCAACATCTGTGGGCTTTTTTGAGGCGGTCGGGTTGCTCTATAGGAAGTAGCCCCTATAGGTGTCATCAGCGGGTCTTCCAAGGCTGTCCTCATGGTGGGTTGGGGTGGGGGGGCGGTTTGGGGGTTCAAATTCAAGCAAGCCATACGTCCGGACCTATGCAAGCAAATGGGGGTTAAAAACAGCATCAAATAAAGTTTACCTTTGCCTTGGGTTCGAGCTGGAGTTGATTCTAAGCCAGAGGCACTCACAGCTGCTGCCTTATTTACAATCCCTTTGGCAGACTTACAACTGCCCCAGGCTATAACACAGTGTACCTAATGTTCAAACTGGCAGGTAATCTTATGTCAAACATACGCCTTTGATATAAAGTGATCAATAGATTCTTGTAAAGGAGTAATTTCTCTGATGTTTCAACCCAAGACTTTCTTTTATTACGATACATATATAATTCATATTTTTGTTCATCCTAGAGGTTCTTCTTCCTAAAAACAGAGGGGGGAAAAAAGGAAAAAAAAGAGGGCCATTGTACGATAGAGAGCAATAAAGAGAGCACAGAAATTGTGTGTTTAGATGTTTCCGGAGTACAACAATTTTTCGATCAATACTCCATGTAACACAATTATCTACAGTAATCTAGTTGTATTGGAAAAGAGTTTGCTCCGGCCCACTCCCCGGGTTTCAGGCCCGAGAAAGCTCACTGATAATTCCATCATCTTTAAAATTTATACCTCTCAGTGAAAGGGATAGAATATCACTGCTCATGCACAAACGCCATCATTTAGGAGCAAAAAGGAATGAAAATTTATGGCCTCCCGTAATAGACCGCATCATTATGACGAGAAGCCAATTCTTAATCAGGAAAATGTAGGTACCTATTTTTAAAATTAGACTATAGGTACAGGATAACCTCTCCCCGGTCAACTTTCAGGCTCTGAGTCTTGGCTCTCAGTGTCCACAGTGCATGGACCGGGCTCTGAAGCATACATCACACTCTCTGCTTGCAGCAGCTAGCATTAGCCTTCATCGCTCACTCGGTGCAAAGCTACAATTTTTCACCTTTTCCTCGTATTAGCAGCATTTGCATTTAAACGTTTTTACTGTAGGAAGGATGCGGCTGAGGATTCTTCAATTAGAAAGAGATGTATCATTTCCAGAAGGCTCTCGCCATGGCAACCCCCGCACCGCTGATGCACACAACAGCCTCGTAAATCATGTCACTGCCAGCCAATCAGCGGCTGGCTTTTCTGCAGGGATAGGCACGGGCTACTGCATTAAGTTATATTCCAGCACATAATGCATTATTCCTCGTCTTATTCTCGCAGAGAGCCGGGCTTAATGGTACAAAATAAACACCTCCAGGAGCTCCAGCTCGGGCCGCCGAGGCCAAACTACATATGTAGACTAACAATGAGGAGCGAGGGGGAAAAAAAGGACAGGTCGGAAAGACTGTAAATCATATCATTCGAGTCAGTTCAACGCGAGAAATACTAGATGTACTTACAAGAAGATGATAACCAAAAAATAATAAGCATGATAGCGAACAAAAATCATCTACAAAAGCAAGAACAACAAGCTAAGCTCTGCTAATACAACCATCTGCAGAAGATAACAGGAATGTCCCTCATTGATTAGCTGTAGAACAATGGCGTTGTGGAAGGGGAAGTGTGTAAAGGGGGCAACACAAAGCATGGCGAGGGGCTCCATTCGCTTAAGCACTCCATTCATCCATGCCAAGGGCTCGTGGCATTCTTCTAGAGTGGCTGAAGGGCAAGCCAGTCTCTTAACCCCCCGTTGTTGAAGTCTGTGAGGGTTCCTTGACAGTCCGCTCTCGTTTTTTAGTTTGATTCAGTCCGGCTGCCTTCATATGGTTCAATCACCCACTTGAACCCTTATGGTTCCTGGCACATCTTCCCTTTTTCTTCCTCGGATTTTCCCCTCGTTTCAGAGGAGGGGAAGAAGATTTTTCAAATGCAATCCATCACTTATGGCTGGTCAACACCAATTCCAATCAAACCACACCAATATCTTTACATTTTACATTTTAAATGCCCCTGAAAATCAATATGCTGCGCGCTGTCGAGCAGCCTTTAAAGTTCCGGGCGGAGGCGAAGAGGAGGGGAGGAGGGATCTGTGGGAATCTCATCAACTGAAACTGTTGCCTTGACACCCAGGAATGAAGACGCGGGCGGGCAGATAAAACGGCAGACTGATGCTGGGCAACCTGAGGAGGTGCATGTCGACTCGGACCCATGTAAAAGGTAAAGAACTAAAAGATGAGGGGGGAAAACAAAAACAATAAAAAACAACAAAAACTATTACGGCACCAAAGATGAGCAGACAAGCCTGATTATGGAAAGAAGCACTCTATATCACACTCTGTAGTTCATCTGATACAGGTGGTCATTCTGACAAAGTCTATTACATTACAGCAAGCACAGTGGTGCGATATGACTTCTACTGTTCTGTTGCACCATAAACACAAGAAACCACTCTGTGCACAAACAGAACTTTGAGGGCGGCGCTTTGATGGGGCAAAGACAGAGGAAAACCTGATTAGTTGGTGAAACAAATAATAGTTGACAGGTTAACTGATTATAGGCTTGACCGATCCAAAGCATTGATCCAATATTCTGGAAAGTTTTTGGCACCGATACGAACTCTTTTTAATGTGATAAGACCCTGGCTGGACATGACCAATCCATATTTCTTAGTCATGGTCAGGCGACTAAAATACTTTAGCCCACTTTTCTTATGTATTTCTTATGTATTTATTTGGTTCTTTTCCCGTATATATGACGTAATGTGTAGTTAGAGTCTGATGGAACACATAGAAGAATACTCCTAAGCAATTCTACATTTTGAACTGAAGAAACAAAAAAGTAGCACTGGTATATCAATAGTAGTTTGTATCAGACTCAGTATTGGGACAGAACAAGTCTCAGTCCTAAGGTAAAATGGTAATCCTGAAAAATGGCAGCAAGCACTGGGGTGTTTAGCCAAAGGCATAACGGTTTGAATCATAGATTAATTGATTACAGAAACAATACTTAGTTGCAGCTCTAAAATAGCTACTACAGAAGGCATGAAAATTAGATTTGTGATAAATTAATGTTACGAATAACTGTAAGCCCCAAAACTGTATGGTCATTTTTAAAAAGCTCTTTGGTGTGAGATGAAGCAAGTGTCGGGATCTTTAGCAAAAGCCAAATTGTTTGATAAGTGGATTATTTGAATAACTGCCAATAGATGTTGAATTTTATCAATAACTGCACCTCTAAAACTGAGTGGCAATTTTTAAAAATCTCACCAATGGTCTGAGCTGAAGGAAGCGTATGGGTGTTCAGGAACCTGCACCAACAATGCATAATACTTTGATTCGTTAATTAATCAAACAACAGCAAATGATCAATCAATAAGAGAATGGATCATTAGCCACAGGCCTAAGATTGAGCAGCAACTCTGAAAAACCTCACAGTTAGTTTGAGCTGGGCCTTGCATTATGCGTTTAGCAAATCGCAGAAGACATAATTGCCTGGATAACAGTTGATAGACTTATAGGAATAGGAATATTGGTGATCTGCACTGTGGTAATTCTCAAAAACCTCATTGAAGGAAAAAGCTGAAGAACTTGGTGTAATGTTTAGTAAACTGCATAAGACATAATAGTACGATTAGTTGATTAAAAGAATAATAGTTGGTCAATTAATCAGTTCAGGAATATTTCAAATAGTTGCACCACTGAAACAGAGTTGTAATTTTGAACAATCTTGCAGATGGTGTGAGCTGAAGCAATGCCCGGGTATTTAGTACAGTACATAAGTTGTAATGGTTTGATTAGTTAAAGAATTAAAAGAATAATAGTTGGTCAATTAATCAGTTCAGGAATATTTCCATTTTTTGCAGCCCTAAAACTGAGCTGTAATTTTGAAACATGTTGCTGATTTCTTGTGCTGAGGCAAGTTGTCAGGGTGTTAGGTGAGCTACATATGGCATAATGGTTAGATTAGTTAATTAATAGAATAATTGCTGATCGTTTAATCGATTTTTAGGAATAACTGCTTGTTGCAGCCCTAAAACTGAGCTGTGATTTTGAAAAATCTAAGTAATGGAGTCGATCAGTAGAATAACAGTTGATCAGTTACAGAAGAAACCTTTAGTTGCAGCCCTGAAATATAGCAACTGAGAACATTTTCAGCAACGGTGTGAGGTGAAGCAAGCGTTGAGGTGTTTAGCAGGGCCGGAAGCTGGAGGGTAATGAGGAGGTGAGGGTGCCAGGTGAGGCTGAGAAGCCGCCAGACAGCCAAGCCCCGCATGCTTCAGAATCAGATCATAACCAGCACGCCGCGGACAAAGGGGGGATAGATAACTCCTGATAATTAAAGCGCTCGGGCTGGAGGGCCGTTTGAGGGGAGGTGGGGAGCGTGTGTGTATGTGTCGGAGGGTGATCTCTCCCTGTCGCCACTAAGGATGCCCACGTTAATTCTTAATGAGACATTCCAGGGTGCGTAACAACACGGCCTGCGCCAAACAACAAAGGCCTCCCAGACTGCAAATGAGGAGTTCTCCACAGACAGCCCAGCCAGCCTGTGCCGCACCGCATCATTACCCCTCACACACACACACACACACACATACACACACACAGCGCCATCACACAGCCATCATTAAGGTGAGATGCAGTTCCTGTGCGTGTGTATTGAACATGTACAGCCAAGCGGGGGCATGTCAGCTTCGGCTAAGCCAGACACACTCGAGCAACAGCTCTGATACAGGCCAGGAACAGCGGTAGGGCAAAGCTTGGAGCGGGGGGTAAAAAAACGCTGCACATCCTAAAACTGACATGTGCTTAAATAAGCAGCTCTGTCAGTGCAACCGTGCTAAACATAGAAATATCCAAACTCCCCAAACACTACCAATATATGAACTGGAAAGTTCTATTCAGTTCTATGAAAAATGGTCTGTGTATGTTCAATCAGACGATAGCTGTTGATTTCAAAGGATGTATCCGCAGGCCTAGTGAGCAATGGCTACAGCATAAAGGTGCTGCTATGTTGGGGGCTCCCCTCTCAGGAAGGCTTAAGAGGGCTCCATAGCTGGGATCTTAAACGGCACACTTACAAGAGAGGGCACAATCCCACGTTTCCTTACTTAAACCTTGAGTATCAGCAGATATCGATACAGTTTCCAACCCAACTAACATATAAACGGTATCATAGAAATTGCACTTTATACAACATTTACATATTTTTATTTACTGCTTAAAATCTACCCCCCCCTTACTGTTATCATGTGGTCACTGATGTTATAACATGACTTGCTGTGTTTCATGATTGACAGCATTACGAGCAGTTCTAAGCTAAGCTATTTTATGCTAGATTCGTAACAAAGCTGAAAAAACCTCTACTCTCTGATCCCGCATTTTCTACTGATATTGGCCCAATACTGATAACGATTAGTGGCATCTGTAGTACAGATCCATCTGCACTACAGAGGAGTCAAAGCAAAGCTGGGACATTAAAGCCTCAACCTATGGCCCATTATCCAATAGAATGTGCAGTGAGGTCCATAAGTCCAAGAGCACATTGAAAAAGTGGGACCTTTTCCATTTAAACCTGGAAATAAATAACAGAAAGTTGCAGAAGAAAGGTTTTTTTAAGGCCACTACACTATAACTTGTTGATCACGTTAACGCCTCAGTACAAAGGGAAGGATGTTTTTTTTAGTCTTATTCTTTTCAATGAAGCTTGTGTTCAGACAACTATCAGGTGGATTTGACCTACTATCCGTCATTAAAGCCAAAGAGCGATCTACCAGAGCTTTTTTATTATGTCAGAGTTTCGGAGGTATGATAAGTTAGTACAGATAAAAAAGCACCAGGGTGCCATCCAAAAAATACCATCAAAAACTATTAACACAATTATTCTAATTCAACGTTTCACACGCTGTGCTGCACTACCAAGAGTGAGTCAGCTGGTATTTGTGTGTGTGTGTGTGTTTTGCACGTGGTATGCTGTGCCCGGCAGCTGTCTTGTGGCTTGACTTCACACCGGGAGGCGGTTGCAACAGACGCAACCGTGTTACTTTATTAGCAGGGTGCTAATGAGGCATGGCTATCAGCCACATAAAGAGCCTGGGGTAGTGATCACACAGCCCGATGTCTTAATGCCAGGATAACTCACCCACTTAACACACTCGCACACTCACAATCCAGCAGAAAGGCCAGGAAACCCGCACACAGACACGCACACACAGACACGCACAATCTCTCTCTCTCATAAAACCACAGAACTTCAAATGGTAAATGATATACACTGAAAATAATACCGCAGTTTTCTTTTTTTTGAACCCCGTCTCCATTTTTTCTGTATTTGTAATGTATGATTGATCACCAGGAACCATCTGTACTTGAAAAAAGAACAAGAAACGCATCAAATCAGAACAAAGTTACAATGAAGCCAATGGGAAGAGCAGAAACCCCATTGACTCAAAACATGCTTACTGTACAAGTCAATAGTAAGGTGTTTCAGTACATGCCTTTTGGCTTCTATTATGGGTGTGTGATACTATAAGCGTGTTTTATTATAAGGGTGTTAGTGAAAGAACAGAAAACCTATTGACTCCAGATACACTTACAATAGAAGCCAGTGGGCAGATGCTGAAACACCTTCCCACTGGCTTCTATTATAAGCATGTGTTGAGTCAAAGGGTTTTCTGTTAGTACAGGGAAACGTGTCAAATTACTATCCATAGTAATCGACCATATCATCGGTGCCCAAAAAAAACCAAAAAAAAAACACGCATCTCCTTTATTTTCCTCCATCATTTGAGCACAGCGGCTGCCCTTTACACTGTGTGAACATTTCAAGATGAATGGATCAATATAAATGCTCCAAAATTGCTCTGAATAAACCGTCTTTGCTTTAACTTACATTGGAAGTAAAGAAAGTTTTGCCTTCTAAAAATCTGCCATTTTGGAGATACTGGTTGTACTTTGGACAGCAACAATATGCTCAAAGTTTCAGAAGATATTTCTGAGGAGGCAAGATGCAAGAGAATCCACTTACAAGTCAGTGGAAAAGTAGGGAAAAACAGAAGTTTCCAAAACTGGACTGATTAACAGAGACGAAAAATGTGACTCCTAACAGCTGTGCAAGACCCGGGCCCTTTCCTAATTGGCATGATTGTGTGTTCATGCCTGATGTCATCTTTCAACAATACTTAGAAACGCATTTAGCAAGACTGGTTTAAGTACCCAGATGTGTTCTTGCACTGTTCCGAAAAACCAGGATGCTTTGGTTAGTGACTTGACGACAAAACAAATGGAAAACAGTGTTTATTGCGGCTGAGTACAAAGACTCACAGCTGAACGTTTATAAGTTCCCTTTTTTAAGCAAACTGTGCTCTTCAGTCCACTTCAGAAATAGATCGAAGAAGTTTGGTACAAATAATACCTGATAAACAAAACTACTGCTGCCATCGCGGTCGTAGCAGATAAACATTGGCTTTATTCTAGAAAAACGTGTTTCCTGATTTCCTGAAAAAATTTCTTAATTTATCAGCTACCCAGCGGTACTTTAATGCTAGCGAAATGAGCTGGAGTGAGGCTTACTGCGCAACAGCAAGAAAACAGCACATCTCAAAGTCCTGTACGACCTTTCTCCACTCTTGCGTTCTTCGAGTTTATTCTTGCAAGGTAACTTGCCAAAAAACATTCTTCCCAAAAACACAGGTCTGTTCAGCGCATTCTGGGCATTGAAAACACCCATGGTAGACCTTGTAAATCAGATAAACAGTGGCTTCATCTTTGAGAGAGAGGAGAATATCAAACTCCACTCTTTCTTCAGATATTAAAAAGAATCAACAGGTGTTTCTGTCCATGTCCTGAATGCTAAGGGTCTGAAAGGATGTGCAGCTGTCAAGAAGCCAATAATAAGAAAAGGAAACAGGAAAAACAAAGAAGTTATTTTCCCCCCCAGAACAATGGACTGACCAACGCAGAGTCCAACCCCAGAGGTGCTGAAAAATATTCCTGCAGATCTCGCTGAAGAACTGAAAGCAAGCAATTAGATTTGGCATGGACTGGACAAGTTTTTGGATGTAGGCCACATCAGTGGGATTCACTGGGATTTTTGCCACTGCTCGTAGACCCCTATATGACTGTATGCTTCCATAACCTTCAAATTTACCTAGTCCCTCCACACTATGGCCTTTGGCATGCTCAAATGCAATCACTCCTTTTAGCCAATCATTAACATCTGCTTTGAGACCCATTTTCCACACATCGAACAAGACATTCACTGCACTCTTCTCAGTCTATGAATCCTGTCACTCACACCCCGCAGATATTATAGCACCATCATCCTTGTGCAACACCATCTGCAGGTAAGTTACTACACCCTTAAACATGCAAGGCAACTGACCCTTTTTTTAATCTGATGAGCTTATATTGATGAGTGTTGCCATGCATGCTTATACAAAAATGGACATATCAATGTATTAGACATGTTTTTATAATTGTGGTGAGTGGGAGAATGCAGGTCTAGTCAATAAAATTAGCATATTTTGCTGCACAGGCACAAATATATCACAGGCCCAACCGTCTTCAACACAACAGCTTCTGTGGACAGCCATGAGTGCAAAGCATTACGAGCATTTTTTGTGCATTTCGAATACAGTCCTCCTACTGTAAAGCTAATGGCTACATATCATCCCCAGCCCTACACAAACACATCTAAAAGCTCCATTTAAGGCCCTGATGAGCATTTAGAGGTGATCACGAAAGCATCATGGAACAAACATCTGAAATAAAGCCATCTGCTTCTAGCTGCCATGACACTGCCTCCAAAGTGGGCCTACTGATGAGCACTGAAACAGTGGACAATCTTACCCGTATCTGTATACATTGCAAAAAGCTGCTGAAGCTGTTGGTCCAGTTGTTGGAGCTGGTTCCTCGTGGCCTGGTTGTCCTTCTCCTTCTGCTTCTTCTCTTCCAGCATCCTCTGCACCTGCTCATGCAACTCCTGCACCTCTTTACTTCTGCTGTGGAGAGTCAGCAGTGTGTGCTGCAGCTCGGCCTTCACTTGTTCCACCTCAACCTCTCTCTGATGCAGGGTCTACAGCACAAAAGGGACGGGAGTGACCAGCCTGTGATGACCTCCAGATGACCTCCATGCTAATAAATGGTTTGAATAGTCTTAATGAATACATATATTGCTTGCACATAATTGTTGACATTTAATTACATGTAGCTGAACAAGTATAATTTAATTCAGTCAAAACAGCAAATACGTACAAGTTAATTGCACATATGGAAGCAAGTGGAAGCTATAAAGAATCATGGAATACTGATACCTGATCCTTAGGTATTGGTTGATACAGAGGACCCATACTGACACTAATTCTAGTACTAACACACACACACACGCAAATACCAGCTGACTCACTGTTGGTAGTTGAGCACAGTGTGTGAATCGTTGGAGTGCATTTTGGTAAAAATTTATAGAACAATTAGAATGAGCTGCTCTGAGGCATATAGGCGATAGGGAAACCAGAGTTAAGTGCTCTTTGTAGTTCTCAAATTTGGTGACAAGAAGCTTAGTCTTTATAACTTTGCCCTTCATGCTGCAGTGACTGGATATAGTGTTTACAACTAGTGCCACGTAGTGCCATAAGTGCTGCTACTACGTTTGCAAATGGCATACTAAATAGACCCTACACTCTGTGCCCACCACTATCAATCTGGAATTTGCATTTGTGTCCATTATTATTTAATTACCCTAATTACACTCATGTATGTAACCATCCGGCCCATTACTGAACGTGTCTATGCGTAAACCTGAACGCACTTAGCATGTATAATGCATGTTAATTTAAGCGTCTTAATGTGGCCCCGTTATTCAAAACGCTGAGCGCGTGCCAACGGCCACTGATGCGACCTGACAACAAAAAAACATGCCACTGGGGGCATGTTCTCGTGCTGAAACACATGTCTGGCCCTTGTGGCTAAGTCGTGGTGAATGAGAGCCTATTATTTCCCGTCAGGTGCCCGTGAATGGCTGGTGCTCTCCGTTGGCACAGCTCCACACCTCCATTCTGTGTCAGTCTGCCAATCACCCGCTCTGCTCATTTGAATATTTAGTGTCCTTTCATGCTGTAATTGGAGTCAATTGCATTGACTCGGCACGTTTTTTTTTAGCTGGAAATTAATCCAGGCTCTAATTTGTTTCTGTCAGGCAATCAAAGACTGAGTGAATAATGGCAAACGTTATCATGGATCCTGCCGTCTTCAAATGCCCCGTCTATGTGTTTAACCAAAGCCTTTAATTATTTGTGCAGTGCTGTAGGTGAACGTAAGTCAGGCAAGGACCTTGGCTTTAAAAAGTGGTCATGAGTGTTAGCTAACAGTGCTCATATAATCTAAACACTTGAGTGGAGAGCTCTTTGAGTGTTTAATATGAGATAGACCGAAACTGGGTGACAATTATGTCTGGGTATCGAGATTCAACATTTTTATGGTACCGACCCAATTAGACATGCACCAGTATTCAGCCATAACTTTTTTTCACAACAGATTTTTTGAGACACAGATCAGCTCTGCTTTCACAAGCTTCCACTAGACTTCTAAGCGCATATGATTCACGTCCCTGAGCGGAGCTCGTAAACAATCAGTACAAACAGAGCCACAGCACAGCAGAAGGAGGAGCAGACAGAGTTATTTCTTCCCTCAAAAAGGAGAACACTCACATACCACCCAACTAGAGGAGGAAAAAATGCTCAGTGTGAAGAATACATGTATGTCTAATTTGTGTGTATGAAGTAAAAGTTATGACAGAACACTGAACCTCACCATCCTTAAGAACTTGTTTAACAGGTAGCTCAGCAG
The DNA here is from genome assembly GCA_034552555.1 of Semaprochilodus insignis. Lineage (NCBI taxonomy): Eukaryota > Metazoa > Chordata > Actinopteri > Characiformes > Prochilodontidae > Semaprochilodus > Semaprochilodus insignis. The sequence goes on from CM067497.1 coordinate 4,487,524, forward strand.
ATAATAGCCTGTAACAGGCAAATTCATTCAATACCTCATGACCATGCAAAGAAACTGGAATTATACTCTACAATGAACCATTTCACATTAAACTACTATGAATTATACAGACATTTGGGGGAAACGGTGGAAATCTCACTCAAGTAAAATATCTGGGAAATAAAAAGAAGCTAGAAAGCTATCTGGATTTAAGTGTTGTATATTGTTGTATGCTCCACATGTATTTTTGATTATCAAAAAATGTAAAACTAATAAATGTGTTTTTTTTATTATTTCTTGATTAATCATAATGGACTGATTTTTTGAGGATGGAGATGCAGCTCTAATATTTTTACAAAGCATGTCAGCATTGTTTACTAATAGAAAACTGAAGACATCCCCAGAAATATTTTGTAAATAGATTTAAACACAGCCAGCAGTCATTCTGCACAGTTCCTTTCTTTTACTCAAGAAATAAAAGATATACAAGGTCATCTGCTACTGAGAACTGCTATTGCAACTAACTTGCTTGCAGACCAAAGAAGTACCTTTTGGCAAAGATCAAGCTGTTTTTGCAGGGCCTCATATTCCTCATTGGAATGGCTGTGATCACTCTGGTAAGATTGGAGGTCTGTCTGCAGCTGTTGACATTTCCCCTCATAAGCAGACATCTGTAACAACAATACATGATCAATACACATTTTAAAATGAAGAAGAAATAATACATCTGTTAAAATAGTAGATTATTGCACACAGCACATTGGGGCTCCCAGTATATGCGTAAGCACTGAATAACAACGTGTAAATATATTTAAATAGCTCACACCAGTATCCGCAAGATGTCCTTAAACGCTTTATAAATTAAATGACTTCAAGAGGCTTAACCTCATGCGATGGACATTTATTCTATAGGAACTTGTTAAGTTCAGAACGTGAAAGTAACCCTGGTAAAATTGTTTTCTATTAATAGTTCTTCTCAAGCATGAAAATGACTTTTTAAAAAAAGTATTTAGGTAAAAGTATAAAAAAAAGTATACGCTGCAGAAACATAGTCCTGCAATACACCATGCAAAATATTAAACACAAATTACTGTATTAATAGTTCGACAGTATTTTTAAATGTAGCACTATAGCTTTTATTTTCTCTAATCCAACTGAAAATATCTGGTAAAGTAAATATTGTTTCATATTGTGTATCATGAAGATTTCTTCAAGTATAGCAATATTATATTTTGCCATATCACCCACCACCAGTCATCTTTCAATTACTGGCATAAGCTGCTTATAAATATTCAAACATCACTTCACATATATGTTATTCAATGTTTATGCATGCCTTATAAAAGCCATATGCAGGTAGCCTTCAAATAAATTGGCAAGTGAAAAAGTCAAAAATGAAAACAGTCAAAGGCAAACAAAAGAAGGCGCATATGTGGGAGCTGAGACTCAGGCTTTGAGTCGCTCAGATACTTATCCCTCAAAAGCAGCAAGAGAATCAAACTCATTACAGAATGTAATAAAGAATAAAATACTGTCATTCTTCAAATCGGTAACTCTTTTATAACACACAAATAAAATTTGATTTGATTAAAATTACATTCCGCCAGTCTGACCTTGTAGGCAGCAGTTAAGTTCATACAAATTAAATTTCTCTGCAATAAAAAATGATTCATTTGTTGCCAGACATGGTAAATATCTTCAAAAAGATGCAAAACAAAAGTGACATTCATGGTGCTTCATTCATTTCTTTCTTTCTTTTCTTTTTTTTTGAACCTCAGGACGCCTTGTGCAGTATTGCATCGGCTAACTGATATTAATGAATCTTGATACAGACACAAAATTGCATAGCCATCAAATGGTGTGAGTAATGCTGGAGGATATTTTCGGGTATGTTCTGAATAGCCCAGGCATTTTTTCCCCTTGAAGATTTGAAATATTGGCAGGAGTACCAAACTAATCAAAAAAAAGACATTCATGAAAAATTCCTCACTATTTAAAATCCGTCCCAAAACGAAGGCAAAAACAAACAAAACAGTAAACAGAGCAATAACTCAAGCAGACATGGATTACATGGCGAAAAGCATTGAGCTCAAGGGAATACTTTCAGGTGTTGGAGAAACTGACCTGCTTTTGCTGACCGTCCACTTTCACTCTTAATCTCTCCATCTCTTCTTCGCACCAGAGGCTTCTCTCTTCTCGAGTCCTCAGGCTGTCCAGGGCGGCCTGAAGCTCCTCCGTTAGCTGCTCCACTGCCTCTTCCCAGTGCTCCATTTGGCTGGCTTTCTTCTTGTAGCGACAATCCAGACTGGACATTTCATCTCGTAAACTGCTGACTTCTGCTTGGGCCTCCTCTACCTGAATCATGGACACAAGAACATGCTACTGTTGGAACAAAACCTTGCACCTCTGGAATGGGAACATTTTAGCAGGAAAAAAGGTCCTCATTTTTAATATATGCTAATTGATCAGGGAAGTTCACCTATTTTTTTTTCCAAATTTCTATAATTAAATAGCTGAACCAAAGTAATGCAAAGTGGTTTTCTCTGAGAAATATTAGCATGTGCATTTTAGAAAAACATTCGAATCTTTACTATCAAAAACCACCAGTGAACCTGAACGCAAATGTATATATGTGATGTTGATGACTGCAAAATAATCAGAAGCCATTTTTGGGCTTTATTTTGCCTTACAATGCCCTGTATGTACCATTCCACCACTAATGTTTTAAGCCAAGAAAAATTTCCCTCCAATAAACGGTAAAACAGTAGCCAGATTTCTATTCAAAAGTTTCACAAATGTTATGCATATTTACGAAACACTGGCAGAAAAATGTGAATTATGTCGTGTTTCTATTCACTACAAAGAAAGAAATCTTGGAAGACATAGGCTACCATGATTAGGAACTGCACTTAAACAAGTAAGATGGAGAGATTAACTTTTTTTTTGCTGTAAGTAGAATTACCATTATAGCAATCTGCTATCTTTTTATGGCAGGGCAGGTCAGAGACACCAGGCAGGACAAGCAGTGGCCCATCTAACGAGGGCTGAAATCTCTGTGCCACCCTGATGACGTCCACCTTGACAAAGCTGAAGTTGGCTTCTGGTCTGAATTCCATGTTCCTCCTTAAATGGTGCCAGAATGTAACTGCTGCACCATTTAAGGTGGAACTGGAGTTCAGACAAAAAGCCAAATTCAACCTTGTTCCACTTTGCATCTGGTAACAACCGCACAAGAGGATTCTGGAAGCACATTGCCCAGAGCCTGCTTTTAAATGAGCTTTGGATTCGGCATTTCAGGATGTTGAAAGAAACCTTAAAAAAGCTATGCGCCATGATTCGACCATCTGCAGGGCCAGTCCCTTTCAGTCACCGTACGTGTGCCCACTGACAAGAGAATCACCACTATGTTATACAAGCTGGCCACTTGTGTGGAGTATAGGGTAGTGAGTGATACGTAACAGCAGCAACTGTTGTGTATACAGTGCATGCCAAGCAATAAGATCAGGGAGAACAGAATTGTGTGACTTTACAGCTTGATTTGTCATCGCTTATTCGAAAAACCTTTTCCATCATCCTTTTTCACATTTCTGCATTAGCGATATTTGAAGTGTTCACCCCAGCCTAAACTTTTTTTTTTTCGTCCTATTTGGGTGTCTTTTGGAATTTCAAGCTTTTCTATTCTGGCTTTATTTTGTCCATTTCAAAGTTTAGCATTAAAAAATTCAGGCGTCTGTTTCCTACCAGCACCACGGTTCTAACTTCATAACATAGCATTTGAGATCAACATACTCTGACTTTGTTTACATTTTAATATAATTATCCAGACATATATAGCATCAAGCATGATTCAGTAATCACCCGCCCTCTATAGATCACCTGTTTGTTGGAAAGGAGTGCCTCATCCTCCAGTCTCTGGATCTGGGCTTGCAGCTGCTGAACTTTCTCCATGGCTGCCACATATTTCTGTTTGAAGATGCCTACTGTGGACTGGTGGCTCTGGGCAGAGGTCCTGCTCTCTCTCAGCTCTTCCTGAACTTCCTCCAGTTGCTGCTTCACAAGCCTCATCTCACCATCACGCTTTGTCAATAACTTCTCGTACTCTTTTACCTAAACAAACCAGGATAAATATAGTCCAAAATTAGAACACTGATGTCCAATGAAAAACACGTATCTCAATTTTTGCTGATTTTTACTTTTATGCATCATCTGGACACAGCAGCTGCCTTTTACACTGTGTAAAATTTCATGATGAATGAACAGAAATAGCCCACAACTGCATGGAGATATGTCCAGTTCCACTGACTTACATTAGAATTACATGAGGCTAAAGTTGGGATTTCTGAGATACTTGTTTTTCCTTGGACAGTGACAATATTAAAATTCTGTTCTACATTTTCCTTAATTTTACCGTGAAAAGATGAAAAGGTATTTTTATTCATTCATTTATTTATTAAGAATTCAATTATACAATACAAAAAAATACAATACAACAAAAGTCATTTCTAAACCAATTTTCTAATTAATGATTTGGTCACTGCTTTGCAAATAGAAAAGTAAAGGAGCCCAGTTTGGAGATTTCCTACTTTAACCTTCAATTCAATGCAATTCAGTTCAACTTCTGCTTTTTACAACATCTGATTGCCACAACACAGCTTTACAGATATCACACAAGGCGAGGACAAACTCCCCAGGACCAACAGGAAGAAAAATTGAGGACAACCAAGACTCCTACACTGTAGGACCCAAAACGCCCACCCCATTGTTATACACCATAATTTTTTTCATCTGCATTCATGTTAGTCACGGGGGTCAGAGCTTTAGATAAAGGTTATCACTAAACTCTACAGGAAAGATTGATCACCACTCATGTACAGCTTTACTTATGGTTTTGGACACTTATTTTCTAACCCTCCTAAAAAGTTAGTTCAACAGGTGAAGTGGTAGAGCATTATACTATATCATACTATAATCATTTCATATATTGCTGCTGTTGGAACAAAACCTTGTATCTCCTTTTTTGCTGTTTCTTTGTTTCTAACATAAATTAAAAATGCCCGTGGCCCTTTACGTTGGGTACCAGTAGACTGCGATACCCGGCCTCACTGCTAGAGGTTACACTTTGCCATTTTAAATTCTCCATTTTGCCCTTTTAATATGAAAACACTCGTTCCAAACTTTTGAGCTGGGAGTTTCTGCCATGTACCATGTCGAGTTTCTCATCTGAAAGCAAATGAATGTTGAAAAGCCAGAGTACACAAATGAACACAATTAAAGCATATTTGAGTCAAACACAATCATCGTGATCAAACATTCAACAATCTTATTTTGCTTCTAATTTCATTTTGACGATTTCACATTCCAGCCAGCTTTCACTGAAAGCTCTGTTTTCATGACCTCACGAGCTGATGCCATTATAGCATTATCAGTGAAATGTTTTCATGGCTTTAAAGAGGACCCCCCCTTCCTTCCCTTTGATAAATGACTTAGAAAGTGCATAATGACTTTGATATGCTCCTCTTGTGACTATAATAAAGAACCTGTGATTAAAATGGCATTTTCCATTGGCTTATTAAGCGAGAGAGCCAACTGGCTGACCTTGTGGCTGCTATGTCAAATTTGCCGGCCTTTTTTATCTTTTTCGCTGTTTGTGCCCATCACATGGTGCTGCTTTGCACGGCATAATGAGTGGCTCTCTGCAAGCCAACGTCCCACCCTGAGCAGCAGTGATCTGTGGACAGGAAAAGCCTGCCATCTCTGAAAACGAATTAAGCACTTCTCCTTCGCCAGCATCATCTATTAAAGCCAAAGAGTTTACCCAAACTGCCCTAAATACAGCTTCAAGGTTGCGTCCTGAACAAACAGCAGCACCCTTGTTCCCAAAGCAAAGTAGGTTAAAAGCATCCAGCTGTATGCAGCCTGTGCAAACTATTAAGCATAAAGTTAAAGCGAAGCTGAAAAGTGTCAAAAAGTCGCCCAGCAGTCCAAACACCTGCATAATGCCAACAGCTGAGCAGTGAGAGGAGATATATTATTTTAATAATGCTCAAAATACTGATAACCAAACTAACCTTTACAATTTATCACTTGGATGAAGACTTGGTTGCTGTCAATTTTCTACACCATTAAAATGCAATTATAGAATTACATATATTATGACACTAATTAGCCATATAGGGGACTCACAACTAAATAGCACTCAAGCACTAAATAATATTTTAAAAGCAATTTTTAACATAATCATTTCACATAACATTACTATAAATTATTATTAACGACACCATGCTGTTATTATTCCTGTTAATGACTGCGGCTTCTGAGGTTTAAGAGTGTTGCAACAGTGTCATGTTAGCGCTACAGTTGAATGTGTATGATAAATCAGGAGGATACCTTCTCTTGACTGAGCTGCAGTGCATGCTGGGACTGGCTGAGGTTGTCTCTGAGCTCAGGAAGAACACGCACATGCTCCTGGACCTGCTGGAGCTGCTTCTGAAGCAGCAGGTTTCGGTGGCTCCAGCGCTCTGCATCAGCAGCATTAACCTGCTGAGAGTCAGTCAGTTCTTTCTCCACCCGCTCCATCCGCTCAGCCTGACGCTTCAGCTGGAAGTTAGAAATGAGGCGTGCTATTTTTGGTATTTAAACATTACAATTGTCATACAATGTAATACATCAGATCTGTCAACTATTGGAATGAGCTTAGGTTTGGGTAAAGGTATATTCAGTTTGGAATCACTGTTTTTTAATAATATAAAGCCAAAACTGTTGGATATAAATCAAACTAATTCTAACATGATGCTGGTACTGTGCAACTGCACAGGTTTCACAGGTTTAAACACTTTAATGGAAACTCACCCGCCTTAGCTGAAGTCTTGAGCTGTTTTCTGTTTAGTCTGTGGTTTGTTTGCGTATTGACTTGTCGCATATTTGCCGTTTCTAGTGTAGACATCCTAAATGCTTGTGATACTACAGTACATTCAAGCACTCGAAAGTGCTGTTACTAGTTTCCTACTTCACTTGAATAGCTTTTGGATAAATTTAGGTTTCCCAGAAAATCGCAATGTAAGAACTCTGTCTGTATGGAACGCAGCTGTGTCTTGTACAGCTGGAATTGAGGGTGGGGCTACCGACACTGCAACTGTAAGCCTTCAGCTCTAATACAGCTTTTAAACTGCTAAAATTATAATGATGGCTCTATACACGTTACTTCCAGCTACTGTCATGTCATTCGTCCTAAATGAAAACTGCATTCACTCTACGTTCCCCCTTAAATGCTGCTGTTAAGGCCACTGTCTTTCGTCAAACCCCAGTTAATCTAGCCAAAAACTAATAATAAAAATCAGTAATGAGCCGTGACATCATCTGTTGTATAATCCCAATAGTACATTTGAGGTTGAGATATATTCAAAATACTGGCAAACCAGCTTCAATACCTTGTCTCTTTTAGTGTAATTAACCATTGACAACCCCAATAACAGGTGACACCAAACTTTTGAAGCTGCCTGAAGCTGAACACCTCTGGGCAGGTCTATAGTTAACCTGTAGTTGACTTTAAATAGCATGCCTGGTGTGTGTGTGTGTGTTTGTCTGTCAGGTGCTGTCAACCTGTTGCTGGGTGAGATGCAGTTGACTCTGTAGCTGCTGCCTGTCCTGCTCTTTCAGGTCCAGCTGGGCGTCTCCTTGGCGACATGTCTCGCTCAGCTCCTGCAACCGGTCCTGCTGCCTCCTTAGCCTCTCATTAAGCCTGCTGACCTCAGCCTCCTGCAGCACCAGCTACACACAGTGCCGCAATACACCAAAGTTCAACATCATCTGTATTCATAGCCTGGCTAAATATTGAAAATTATTCCGCTGGTCCAAACACACACTCATGCATTTTTCATGAGTCGGTAAACAGATGGGTGGCAATGGCTGCAGGAGGGTCAGGGAGGACACCCACCTCCTTCTCTAAACACCCCCTTAGACCCACTCAGCACCTCATCTGAACACCTAAAAGCGGTCCAAACAATCCTGACGTGCACACGCACACACATGCGGAACAACAATACAGTCGGAAAAGCTCTGCAGCTCAACCTTTAGTCGTGCTACACTCCAAATCCTCATATATTAGCTCAGTTAAGCATCTTTCTCTTTCTCACCTCCTTCTGGGCTCCCTGATGCTTCTCTTCAGATATTCTGAGTTCTGTTTTCAGCTGGAGAATCACCTGATCCTGGCCAGCCACCTGGACATCAACAGCTAATGTCAAAACATCATTACGTCTCACACCACACAAGACTTAAAAGTAGAGATGCAAAAGGTATGTTTTTGGGTCCCTTAAGACCTTCACATAGAATGGCTCAAAATTACTGCATAATACAATAACTGAGATATAAACATTCAGAGTGGTTTGATATGGTACATTGTAGAGAAGTTTACAGACTCTGACTGCGTCTCAATTGTGTACTACACACCTATACTACACAGTATATGCTATGTACTAATGTTAACAGTATGAGTTTGGCAGACAAGTACACAAAACATTAACATACTACATCGTACTTGTTGTGTTTTTTTTTTTTTTTCAGAAAAAGCAAACGAATTAATACATTATTTACTACAATACATTAATTTTTACTGGTTGGTGTGACAGATTTGGGTTTATCTGACATTTACACCAATTCTAGTGGCCGTTGCATCACCATCTGCCACATTTTTCCTTTTCCGTTTCCCGTTGCACTGTAGGACAATAGTGTCCAACATTACCACACTCAAAAATCAACTGATTCTAAGGATGCATTGTGGATTTTTGAGTGTACTCAACTTTGACGTAACTGCATTATATACTACATACTCAAAAACTAGTAAGTACTAGTATCAAGCATGCAACTGGGACACACTCATACACTTTCTTTACAGTGGCGGTGATAGGAACCAGGGGTGAGGATGTCGACAACATAAGTATAGCTATTTTACTGTACTTCCTCTCAAAACCAACAATGAACCTACACAGTCTTCTGAGTTTTTATGTGTAATATTGATCATGGTAAACTAGCAGAAACCTGATAAAGCAGCTTTGTTGGTACTAATTTAGCCTGATCATATCCTGCATGCAAGTTTTTAAAAATGAATTTTAGGTCAAAACCTTCTCAAAACTCTTAAAAAATAAAAAACTCTGTGTCAAGCATCAGGCAGCATACCCATAACCACTTCACACAAAAGCTTCCTGTGATGTAACTTTCAGAGCCCATAACACTCAGACTACTGCACAATAAAATATTTTACCTATTAACCATTTCCCCATGCAGAAATTCAAAACAAATTCACCTTTTATGAACCAATTTGTAAATGAGATGTGAGAGTGTAGAGTCTTTTTAAAATGTATACAATATCCACATGATGTACTTACGTGCTTCTATACAAATAAAAGCCAGTTTGCCAGAACCACTTAGGAACCTGTATAGAACTATAGAACATTATGTCAAGGTTCTGTGAGCTTGTTCTGTGAAAGGGACCTATTATGCTCATTTTCAGTGTTCATAGTTTTATTCTTGGAGTTTACAAGATTAGATGTACATGCTTCAATCTTCCCCACACGTCATATTTTTCTCTGTATTCTCCCTCTGTCTGAAACACTGTTCGAGCTGCTGTGTCTTTAAGCCCTGCCTCTAGATGAGCCCAATGTGCTCTGATTAGTCAGCTTGCCCACTCTGTTCTAAATGGTCAACCGTCAGAGCGGCATCCTGTTCCAACAACATACCGCTTTGCCTGTTTTTACAATGGAGTCAATTCAATTTCAGCCAGAGTCACATCCTGAAAGTTCAGCAGAACAAGTTAGTAGATCCACCTTCACAAGTTAAACTGGAGCAGAATGTTTCAGAGAGGTAAAGTTTGTGATTTTTTAGCTCTCTGAATTGTGTGAGTTGTGTAAGGGCATGCCACGCTTGCCAGTAGGCGATAAGGATTGTGTTACGAGATGACATCGCCTTGTAATTCCAACAAGGCATTTCAGACAGCTGGAAAAAAAGTTGTTTCTGTGGGAGAGAGTTTTTCCCTCTGGTGTGTACTTTGGGCTTTATAACTGACATAAACTACATAAAAAAGGAAGGAAAAATAAAAACTCTAAGAGAATAATAGGTCCCCTTTAAAAAGGTTCTTCACACTTACACATCTCTATTACAAATGTAACAAATTATTAGAAGGTTCTGTAATGGAATTAATGCGCTTCTTCTACTGCACTGTTCTAAGCAAACCCTTCTGGCACCGTTTTAAGAGTAAAAGCATGCAAAATGCTGACTGTTAATGCCAACTTCATGATTGATTTTGCTCAGCAATATATTACAGCGTTATGATTACCGGTAGTAGTCAGGATAAACGTATGATGTTATGACAACTAACATCACATACTAATTCATTTGGTGTGGCACGACAATTAACAGTGACATTATAATGCTGGACATCAGTCATACCTCATGTTTCACATGTTTGACATCTGCCTTGACATGCTTATGGCACAGATATGTCAATGTTATGTAGCAGGGTTAAAAATAGATGTTATCCAAATGTATGTGTACCTCTTGTTGAGCAGTTCTACGCTTTTCAGTGCTCACAGCAAGCTCCAGCTCCACTTTCCTCTTCTCAGCGCTCATTTTATGGAGCGTCTGAGAATGCTCCTTCAAGTGGTCTGTCAGCTCTGCATTCTCCACCTGCAGCTTCTCCAGCTCCTCCTGCTTCTGGAGATACTAAAGACACAAACACACACTACAGTTCAAAGGTTTAGAGACACTTGATATCATGTTTGTCCATTTATTCAGTAATAAACTACACAAATATTCTAAACCAGACACCAAAGGACCTGTTTAGACGTTTTACTCATCATTTCAAGCTTTAAGGAAACAAGCACTGATGTGAACGTCTTGGTTCTGGGATCGTCAGACCATTGTCTCAGTCACAGCTTCTTGACAGCTATACATCCATTCATCAAGTTGTCTTCTCACAGTTGCTACGTTTTCTCATTTCCCTTCTTTATTCTAGTGCAAAATCTATGACAGAAATGTCTCCTGAAAAATGATTAACTGTTTAAAGACCTTTCTGCTTGAGAATGAAACAAAATGAAGGGTGGACTACTGTACTGAGCCGTATGTGCAACAAACGGATTTCATGCTCCTGAAACTGTGATTCCAAACTTTTGAACTGTGTCGTAAAGAAACAGTGTGCAATGTGCTGAACTTAGGATGACCACAACAAGTTTTATGAAAGCGGGAGATCATGACAAATGTCCATGCAGATGACACCGCTTTACTAAACGTCAACAATAAAAGAAAAAGAATGAGCTGATTAGCTTTTGTGAGCAGCAAATCGCTGTGTTTAAGAGAGAGAGAGCGAGAGCTCAGAGTAATATTTTAGAGATATTTTATTCAGGCATGTATGAATGCACAGACAATATTGCTGCAGCACTTGCCTCTCTTTTACAGTCGGCGAGCTGTTTTTTGGCCTCCTGTAATTGCTTCTGGGCCACAGACAGCTTGTTTTCTCTCTTGTGTATCTGCAAACAACAAAATCCAAGGACAAGAGCCACGTTTATTATTTCATGGAACCGGTCAATTCGTACAATATAACATTCTTCAAAATGAATATTGCTTTTGAAAGTTCGACTTCTTGTATAATTCCCATTTTTACAAATTAGACAATTCATGATAATTTAATGAGCACAATAAATGCAATTACAGCTGCGCCGGCCGGTGTCCTTGGGAGGCAACAGTGCGGCGTAGGAGGCTGCCTAGGTTATGTATTGTTACCAAAGGGATCTGCTATTGTTTGAGTTTCTTGCTAGCAGTCGCATACCGTAATCAGCCTCTTTATATGCTGGGAGTTCATCTCTTCTCTCAGTAACATCTTCAATCTCGGGCTTTGCCAAATCGAGTCAGTTTCTTTAAATGAGAGATTAGTTTCGAGCAGCACGCGGAGGGAATGAAGCGTTCCTGTGGTTTTCGTCCAGGTTTCCGACCATGACAGCTAAAAATCGTCTAAACACAGAAAAATGTGTCCCCTCCCGTTCGGCATATAGGGCATCTTATGGAAAGTGAAAGGTCATTTGTAACTGTCCGCAGGATTGATGGAGTTAAGATAGCTCTTTGCCCTTCACCCTGCACTCATGAAGAACAGTCTCAAGTGACAGAGCATGGGGCAACTTCATGCTGGACCATTCCACCCTACCTCAACCCAACCCCCTCGTGCCTGGCCAGCTCAGGGGCCACACACACAACACGACCAGATTTAATTACCTCGCTTTCTCCTTCATTAAAGGCTAACCTGTCATCCAATAGCCCACTGTGCACCGAGCATCCGCAATTTGCAGCGATTCCTGCGTTTCAGCCGCCTGTTTGAAGCTATATTCGGAGAATAATTGCTTTTGTGGCCTATGCAAACATGGTCAGGATCAATCGGAACCGGGCTTAAATGTTTTTGTATTGGCCATCTGTCTGGAGCTGATGCCTTCAACAGTGAACCTAAGCAGCAGAGGCATGCCGTTCTGCAGGCAAGGGCAAATGCTACCATTCAGAGTGGATTAGCCATCTCGCATTATATATACACTAGACCTAATTTCTTAGCCCCAAAGAGTTGGAATCCGCTTAAAATGGCAGGCAAGAATCTTTAAGTGGACCTACATGACTTATAAATAAATAAAGGTCTCCGTTTAATCAGAAATAACTTTAAGGTAACCTAAAAAAAAAACTAGGAGTCCGTGGGGCAATGCATGCATGTGTGGGCCTACACTGTGTGTGGCAAAATGCCGCATGTCTGTGAATGCACCAGAAGTCATAGAAAAAAAAAAGAGGGGGCTGGAAAACAGCAGTTAAAATATTTCAGAGTGCATCAAAAAACGCTCTTGAGAGAAGTGTATCATATCAGTAGTGCATAATTCCATTGTGTTTGTACATTTTGTGCATGCATAATATATTGCGTTCCACACTTTCCAGAGTGCATTTAACAGGTTCATTGTAGCATAATCTCTCAAACCTGACATCTGATGCGCGCCACTGCACTGAGACTGACGCTGACCGTATCTGAAAAAAGAAGGGCTTCAAATAAATAAATAAATAAATATACAAATATACAAGGCAAAAAAGGAGAGGGAAAAAAGAGAGAGGTGCAAGTGTGTGTGAACTGAAAGAGGGCTGCTGTAGCCTCCTCATGAAACATTAAAAGCAAAGCAGCTTTTATAGCTCATTAGATATGCGAGCGAGGTGGCAGAGGAACTATGCAGTTTGCGCTCGGCTGTTATTATACACCTCATTTCCACTGTACCTTTGTGATCACTCGTGCACAAATTAAATGTCAAACCAGAGGAGATCATTTAGAAGCAGAGATAAATAACACAAGGTCCACAATCTGCTTGTTTCAGAGAAGGGGGAACTAAGGAGTGGCAGGAGTTGTTTATTAACCCTTTAAAAGCAGCTGTGTCTGTCTGTTAACCTACTTGTGAACTTTAAAGGGCCCATATCATGTAACAAAAATAAAGGAGTAGTAGTATGTACATATTGTTAGTATGTACATATATACGTTTCAAATCATAGCATTCACTACCCCAGTCCAGAAAAGAAAACCATGCTGCAAAATAAAAATAAAAACAATGTTTCTGTGATGTCACAAGAACCAACTCATTTACATAAAAGTACATATATAGTATACAGTACAGTATACATATACAGTAATTAAGGCCTGCTCATTCATATGGAAGTTAGAAGAACTATTTCAGCTATGAGTGACTATATTTATATCAGTCATTATAAGGGATAAGGAGAAGTGGGAAAGGGTCATGTAAACACTTGTGGTACATAAAATTATGTATCGGTGTATCTGTAGGAATTCCAATAAAAAAACAAGAATAACGTAGCACAGTAATGTAGGTGGAGATGAAGGAGATGACGAAACAAGATGCAAGTGTGAGCTGTGAGCATACTGTCCACACTGAAAACAGCAATGAAAAAAGCAAAGCAAAAGCAACTGGAACACAAAACAAAGAATAAACAGAAACGAACAAAGAACAAACTACTGAGGATAAATACATTAAACTGATATCTGCAACACAACAACAAATACACAATGCTGATCGAGAAGCAGGACAAATACAAGGGATATAAATACAGGTGGAAACAAAAAACACCTGGGAACAATTACAAGGTGGGGCAACAGCTCAGACACAGGTGAGGGGCAAGGCAAAGGGCGGAGCAAGGGAAACAAAAACAAAAGCACATGGCCAGAGGTTGGCGGTGGGGGGGTACAAACAAAGACAAGCGCAAAGCAACACCGGATGTTACAGGATAGAGGCCCTTTAAATTCAACATCAATTACACAACATCAAAAGAATAGTTGTACCCAGAAGGACGTGTGGGAGTGCAGTGCTATTGGGAAGGAAGATAAAGGTTACAAGGAACAATAAATGATGATACATTTAGACTGATATGGGCAAGATTTATTATGCTACACATACAGAAGTAGTGTCTCTCAGTAAGGCATCAGACTGGCATGATTTAGAGGAGTCTGGAGGTGTGACAATTAATATCATATTGCCCACTCATATGTTGCCAGTCAGATGTTAGAACCAGAATTTGGGGTGGTAGAAATGGCAACATTTCACCACCATCACAAATTCTCTCACAACCGCATGTTTCACTACAAAGAGAACATAACTGGTCTTCTTTAAATGGGTTTAAATGCAGTTTATGTAAGATTGCAAATCACTGTATTCAAAAATCCTTTTTAAAATTTTTGTTAAGCACGGCTGTGATATTATACTGTGATCCATTTCACTCCGGCAACACAGCCCAACTAACCTGGAGGCAGATTTGAACAAGTTAAAGGGGACAAAGACAATGTCTCTGAATGCATCACCAATGAGCTGTTAGGTAAGGCAGGGTTAAAGAAGGAGGAAACTAAGAATCACGTTATGCGGCGCTGGTCGGGCTACTGTTGTGCGTCCCGACCGATGCCGCAAAGCATTCACCCCCGATATAAAGGTCAATGATATCTGGAATTGCATTACTGTGCTTTAGTGCAGATGCATTAGGAGTATAATAGAAGTAATGCGAAATAGGTCTATAAACTGCACTCCTCATAAGTTGCACGCCTGCCATTTTCTTCTCTGACAGACTCCAGACTTTGTTGATTATTTACCTAAGGAATAAGGAATGAATGTCACAAGCAGCATAGACACATCTCAACCACCCACCAACTGGGTCCATCACTCCCAACTTTTAGACAGGAACTCATGGAGTAAAAAAAAAAAAGAAAAAAGAAAAAGAGTCACATTACGGACAGAAAGCCACTCAAATCAAGGAGGAGGTATTTTTAAATCAATCACTCGCATATCCGTCTCCCCTCCCCTCTCCTCCGTGTGTTCCCCCACTTCAAATGCTGACAGAGAGAGAATCCCAACTGACGTGCAGTCGCTCCATAAAGAGAACAGAGAGAGAAAGAAGGGGAATAAGTGTGATATGAAACCAACCAACAAACAAATCGAGCGACTGTCAAACACATTGAATATTTATGGCTAAAAAAAAAAAAAAAAAAGTGCTCCTTTATCAAGACCTCATGGTGAGATATCAGGTGCAGCGACATTTAGACTGCAGAGGATCTTCACTGAGGAGGAGGCTAAAATGGATCTGTCGGAAGGTGCAAAGTCATTCTGCAAAGTCATCCTGCAAAAAAACACCCTCTCCGCCTTAATGCTGACCAGTGGGGGCTTCTGGGTAGCACCAAAAACCGTGGCTCTTGAGGATACTGGCTCCAGGTTTTGACAAAATCCAGATTTTTTCCAATATGACACAGATTAGAAGGAGAACTCCTGCCATTTATCAAGAGTTCTCCATCATCAGATCATTAGGATATAAACACAGTCACTCAGAGAGGTTTGATGTGAAATGCTGCGCTCTACAGAAACAGAGTTTAAAACTGCTCAAAGTGGTGATGATAGGAACCAGACGTCTGAAGAGTTTTAACACCTCTAAAGGTTACATCATACACAGTTATCACATCGGACAGTTATGAATATGATGTTTGATTCCTGAGAGGTTTTTTAAGATAACGTTTGAACACATGCTGAAGAGGTACATGTATTTACATACAACTATTTTACCATTGTCAACATTACAAACAGAGTAATTCAAAAGTGTGAACATTTCCAGTCGAACGACTTACTTTTTTTATTTAAGCAAACATTTGTTAACCCATCCTCTACTTCAGTTTAACATATTGCGAAAAAAAACAAAAAACATGAAATTATTTCATCTGCTGACATTGAGTAAAACCCCTTTTTTAGTGACCTAAAACTCTAGAAAAGCTATGTTTCACAAAATATCTCTGTATGTGTGGATCGAGCCTAAAAACAATATATTCACAGGATGTTTTGGCATTCCAGAATTTGTCTTGACAACAGTCCTTATTTTCTTCCATTTCTTAATCACATTCTGATTAAATTACAAGCAGACAGTGTTTAGTAAGTGTTTATAGTTCTGCCTTTTAAGTCAATTATCGTTAGTTTCAGATTGTTAGTCAGTCACTTGGCTTGGTTGTGTTTTGAAGGGTCACATCATTTATTATGCTCTGAAAATGTCTACACATAACTTGGATTAAGATCTAATGAGTCTGAGTCTTATATAACTATAGCCATGTATCACTTGTGTACACTTTTAAAATTAAGTGATTCCAGACTATTTAACGGCAGTGTACCATCATTAATGGTGACATTATTGCAGTATGACACTGGTATGTCCTAAGTACACCAGTATGACACAATACTAGCGATTCGTGATATCACCCAGCACTAGGAGAGACTTTTCTTTTTAGCCATACTGACTTCAGAAGAACAAATTATTTCTTTTTTTTCCCCCTCTCCTCTAATAGAGGCCAGGGTCAAGAAAACAAAAACCCTGGCTTTAGTCCTTGTTGCCTTTCTCATTAGCGCAGCAGCATTTGATCAAGTAAGTTTTTTGAAGCAGTACTTGATCAAACTAGTTACAGAGCTAAAAAGAAAACAATAAATAAATGTAAGAACCTGTTATACTAAATTCTAGCATGGACAGGTTAATCCTTTCAACTTGGAAAAAAGAAAAAAAAAAAAAACAGTTTTCTTTTAGTCTGGAAATGAAAACTGGAGCTTTGGTCCAGCGCTGCTGAAGCAATAAATATCTGAGCGCTTGCTAAACACCAGAGAAGGGGGGAGTTATTTCAAAGCAAAGTGTTAAAGCTATTTGTTCAGCTGCACTAACGCAGGGACTTCTCTGGAACAAAAGTTATTATTGTTCATGCAGCCCCCCCCACACACACTTTTCTTTTTTTCCCCCTAACAGGAAATGGACAGTGGCAAAGCTACAGTAGTTCAACATATGAGATCAGAGAGAAGGTTTTTGCTGCAAAGCAGAAGCAGATGTGGAGCAGTAACAGGACCCTGTACAGGAATTAATGGCTGTGTTGTTTACTTGGCAGATCTGAAGACAAGCACAAGGGGAATTAATTGAAGAGTACTTATGCTTGGTTTAAATACGTTTATATATCAATATCGAATATAGGTTGTTTAGTAGGGGCCTAAAGAGATGGCTGTTTGCATGGCAGCAGAATTAAGTGCATATCGGTAAATGTCTGTGAGTAAATTAGGTTAACCCATCTTAAGCTTCACACTTGGAAAAGCCCCCCCACCAGCCCCACCCCCCAGTCTGAAATTCATTTCAAGTAAAAATAAGAGGACAGCTTTGCTCTGCAGAGAAAACACTTAAAATACCTTCTCCTTTGCCAGTTTGGGTTTGACAGAGCCGCGGCTGTTTTCTTTCTACACAAAGTTAGTCCTCTGTGATTACGAACCTATACTGTAACGCTCTCGTCTCGGGGAATGCCAACACAAATACGTGGTGTCTCTGAATGGTGATATTTAGATAAGACACTGTGAAATTAGTGTAATAGACTCCACATTCCTCTAAACAACACGTCCTGGGAATTCGCCATCACAGGGGAGGAGAAAAGTTCAGAAACGCGCACGCACTTTTCTTTTTCCTTCCCTCGCAAAAAAATAAAGGCGGAAAAGAAAAGAGGGAGGCAGGAACAGAGAGAGAAAAAAAAAGGCACTCTGCTCCCTTTACCTTATTGCCAGCTGCTCTCCTGGTGTCTTTGAGAGTTGCGCTTGCCCTACTTAAAGCCTCCTGCTGCTTGAGAATTTGATCTTGCAGCTGTTGAGATTGTTCCGTCTTTTCCTGTAATTTGGACTTGAGCAGGCCGACTTCTAAACCCAGGCTATTAACTTTCTCCTTGCTGGTCTGCAACTGAGAAAGAGGAGGAGAAGGAGAAGAAGAAGAAGATAAAGTGAAGAGGAGAAGTTAAAGGCTCTTCAAATCAACATGACAATCCTTTTAAGTTCCCTGAAACATTCAGACTTTGTTTTAACAGTGAAAAGAACGCTGGGTTTAAGTGGGGCTAATAAAAGAGGGAAGAAGATCTATTAGCAGTCAGTCACCTATTGCAGATGTAGAGCTGTTTAGAAGTCAGAAAGCACCCTTTATTTATTTACTTTCCCATCAAAAACAGCTTTTAAGTAGTTTATTTTTCAGTGATAAAGCATGAGCAGCTTAAACACATTATTAAAAGATACAGTGAACACTGGACTCCTGATAACTGCACCAAACTAGGAGGCCACCAAAACTGTCAGGCCACCATCAGATAAACAGCACTTAAAGCTGTTGTCTATGAGAGATCAACTTTCATCATCAAGCTCTGCTAACCAAACGACAACGCTACTGATGTTCTCAGAACTATGGACTGTCCACCCCAGAGTCCAGACCACATCACTACTGATGGCCTTGGGAATTACTTGGATTGTGAGAGGCAGAAAATGCAACCAACTTCTAAGACTGAACTTTGAGAGCATGGAAAAACACTCCTGCAGATTTCTTTGAAAGCAGGTCACCTGAAAAGAACTCGCACTGACTATAAATAAAGGCAAAGAGTGGACACACTAAATATTGAAAACGTGGATATTATTTGCAATTCCTGAGGCTTCTGTGGTATTTTCTGTTAAATTGATGTCTTTTTCCGCTACTGTAAAATGAGTAACTGTTTAAAAGCTGTTTTCACTGAAAGAATGAAGTAAATGAAAGGTGGTCTGGGACTTGTGCACAGTACTGTAGATTTACACAAAAGCCTCTATGCAGATTTCTCTACCAGCCCCGTGTGCAGAATCCTCCACTCTGACAGAAAAACAGCAAGGAATATATAGATTTCTGCTCAAGCAGCATCTCTGTATCAATAAACAGCATGTCCGCAGAGCCTGTGTAAATAAAGATGCACCTGTACGGCGTGTGGTTTTACATGAGGACCGCGCTGTGAGAATAGAATAACAGAATTCAATACGGGGGGACAATACCGCAGTAACACGCGTATCGATCCGTTCACAGTTCATTGCGGATTACTCAGCGCCTGTTCCGCTATTCATCTATTCCTACAGATATCAATTATTAAAACATGTTATTATTCAATCCAGATCTACTGAACGTGGTTACTTTTCAATCTTGCATTAGCAAGGCAATTAAAGTAAAGGGCTGACCGCAATCTTAGGGACGGGGGAAAAAAAAAACTATTCAGAGCGTAGGCACTAAGAAACAGGGCTTTAAAGGTTATTCTATGATACACAATCAGCAGCAGTTAGAATCAAGTGACTTTGTTTTGTCAAGGACAAAGTGTTTGGCCACTCTAAATGAGCGAGTCCTCATCATCTCTGGGAAAATCCGCAAAAAAAAAAAGGGCTTAAAGGAAGAACCCAAACCCAATTATATTCATCATTAGTATGCTTCCTTAATGTTCTCATTTATTATTCAATGGAAGCCATAAAAAGTTAAATTCACTATTTCACATCTTGCCGCTAAATGATATTCAAATGAAGCAAAAGTCCTTCATTTGCTCCGCACAAAGCCAATCCTCTGCGGATCCAAGCATGGCTGCTCTCCATTATTGAATATCAGTTGTGATAACAGGAAGATTAAAATGAGCATTGTTTCCAGGTCTGTTTGCGTGGGAGGGGTGTATGGGCTGTGGGGTCGGTTGCTGTACCTGGTATAGAATGCTCTGGAGGGTGTGCCCGTGCTCCTTAGCCAGCTGCTGTTCTGTCACAGCCAGGGACCTCGTCATGGACTCCTGAGTGTCCTGCAGAGAGGCTCTGTCCAGCTGCAACTGCCGCATCCTCTCCTCTCGCTCACACAGCTGGACACACAAGAAGGGTTTACAAGGGTAGAAAATTGGAGATGGATGATTTATAGCTGTATACAAAAGTCTGAAAAGTCCTAAGTGAAATGACATTTGGTTGATTGTCTAAGTGAACATAAGTTAACCCAACCTCTGCAGAAAACACAGCTAAAATGTATGTTTTTCTGCCAGTTTATTACCCAATTCCTATTTATTTCTAGAGTGTAACATTTTGGAAAAAAAGGAAAACATACAATATAAAGTGCACCGTAACATTTGCACACATTTTCAGTTGAATTTTTTTCCAATGTGTTAGATTCAGCAAATTCTGCATAAGTGTGCAGAAATAGCATCTTGCACAGAAGAGGTTAAATTAAACTCACAACTCAAGAAGACGCATGTATGTCTAAGACTTCGCCCTCTTGTTTAAAACTGTCAGATTTAAATGGCGATTACATCAGGGGAACAAGAGGGCACAACTGGTCTTGTTTCACTGGATATACTGCCATACTGTATGTTAAATGTTAAATTAATAACAAACACTAATTGTAATCATAGTTATTACAAAAATGTACATATTAAAGTGCTGTGTAGATATTTGGTGTAAAACATAAGTAACCAGACAGTGTCGTAAAATTACCAGAAATGTGTAACATGTTGTAGATATTAAGCAGATAAAGTATACTTCGTGAAATATAAAGCTACATTTCACTGTAATGTCACATGTTTAAGTTGTATTTAGTAGTAGAGGTGGTGGGAGAAAAATCTGGTCCAGGACAGTATCACGATTCTTGGTATGCCAATTCTGTATCAATATTTAGACACCAACATTATATTGCTCATTTTGTCGTAATAAAATGACTGAAGTCTGAGATAAATGAAGACAAATGCTGACGAAGTTTTCCTCGAGGAACAAAATTTGCAGCATGCTCACCGGACAAGGTTGATGGGGCTACAAATACCTGCGGGGTGTGAGTGACAGGATTCATAAACTGAGAAGAGCTGGTACCGTGCAGTGAATGTCTCGTTCCATGGGTGGAAAATGGCTCCAAAGCTGATGTTAATGATCGGCTAAAAGGAGTGACTGCATTTGGGCATGCCATAGACCATAGTGTGAAGGAAGTAACTGAATTTGCAGTGTGGGAGTGTATGGAAGCGTACGGTCATACGGGTCTACCAGCAGAGGCTAAAATCCCAGCCTACAGGAAATTCTCCTCAGAATTGTACCAGGGAAGGCATCCACCAAATCTGGCCCAACTGAGCAATTCTTTGACGCAAGAGTGGCTGAACATTGATGTGGCCTACATTCAGAAACTTGTCCAGTCCATGCCAAATCCAATCACAGCTGTTATTCGTGCTCATGGAGGTGTTACACGCTATATGGTATATGGTATGTATCAGTCACAGGTGGGGTAAAAAGTTAGCACAAAGACACTTTAATAGATAAGAATCATACAAAGTACATACGGTCTATTATACAGTGAGTCTGGGCTATAAAAGAAAGCAATGATTCTTAATATGGTTTCGCTGGGTCGTTACCATGAACATGCAGATTTTAGAAATTAACCTTCCTGCTTAAACTGTCATTACCATGAAATCTGGGTATGCTGCTACTTACAGTCTTGTTAGAGTGGTAGGTTTAGAGTTCTGGAAGTATTAAGTGAAATTTAACAGACATTTAGTTGAAAGGTAAAGACAAGCTGAGCATCCGTAAAGACCGTATCGTGAATCATTAAAATAAGAGTGTCATCCTCACGCTCTGATTCACTGAGAACAGTATGACTAGTAGCCTGTCAGTCAGTTATTCTTCCTTTTGCACAATGTTTCAAAACATAAAAACTTACCATACTTTCTAAATCTGAATTTTATCAAGATCAGCTACGCCACAGGATGGCTTCTGCACTGCCCTCAAGAGAGAGCTTTTTTTACACAGTGTGAATGACGCAGATAACGCAACAATAAAGGAACAACAGAGGAACACATCTTGAATAGCAGCCCAAGTACTATTACGCAAGTAGTTTCACTGTACAAGAACTGCAATGCTATTTGTATTACTTCTCCTCTAATCATTAAACAAAGACACATTTGTGGGGTTGGTAATCTCATATAACCATATCTGAACACATATAACCTATTACTGAACACACTGAAGCAGCCTGGATTTCAGACATATCAGACATGCAATGCAATAAAGCAAGTTTTATATTTATCAAACAGCAATAACCATGCACATGACGTCACCACAACTTTTTGGAGCACATTTTCCAAATGCTTAGATTTTAGTTATCTGAAGGACAGGAGTTCTTTAGACACAGAAAACACAGGAAAAATTATACTCGTGAAAAAAATGTCTGTGTACACTAGCAACAAGTTATACTTTAGTTGTGCAGTTTAAACCAATATCTAGCCCACCCCTTCAGCTGTGTTAACTTTGCTAAACCAGCACAGAAGTCAGATTCAGATTTAAGTTCATTTATCATCATTCCAGAACATGTTGTACATAAAAGGGAATGAAACACTAAAAGCAATGCTACAATAAAGAAGAAAACACACAATAAAGTAAAAATAAAATAAATGTATAGATATAACTGTAAAGTGGGCAGAGTGTGAGGATAGGAATACACTCTGAAAATCTATTGATAAGCAAGGTGTCCAAGTGGGATGAAACAATAGTAATAATAATAGCACACTGTTCCAGATTGCAGAATTTTCAGTCTTAAAATGCTGAATTTATCAGACTCAAATTGGAGCAATGCCCAGATGTGGAATAACAGTAATAGCAGCACCAGCTCTCTGAAAAGAAGGCAAGGACAGTTGACAGGACAACTGTTTTACTTACTATGCTGCACTTCCATCATTTACTACTGTTCATGCCTGGTACTGGTAAGTATGTAAAGAATTTCCCAACAAGGGTACATAATAATGCAAAGTACATAGTAATATACATGCAAAAAAACCCTGGAAAAACTAGGGAAATGGAAAATTAACCAACAAGGAAAATCTATCAATCTATGGAGGATAAAAACAAATGTTTTCATGCCAATTAAAATTGAGAAACTGTAATGCCTAAATTACTACTGTAATCAGAATCTATATTTTGAGTATATATAGTATGTCACGGGTACATGGAATTTGTCTTGGTGAGAGCACAGATGTATGACATGTAACGAGCACAGGCTGTTAACAAGTATTACACTAAGGGAAATGTACAATAACATACAGTACATAGAATAAAGAATGAGGATAAGAATAAAACATCACAAAAAAAACCCAAAACAAAACAACACAACAAAAAAAAAAACTATACCAGTCAACAAATCAATAAAGGCACGAGGCAGCTCAGAATGACCAACATGCTTAAACACTAGCTTTCTGACAGGAGGAAACAAAAAAGGACAGATCTAAACAACAGAAGCATTAAAAGGTGTTAGTCCAGTGTTAATCCCAGTTAATGTTACTTAGAATCAAATAACTAAGACATGAACGCGATAAAAATAGCCCATCTGCATTTTTACAGGAAAACCAAATATTGCTCACGACTTCACGTAAAGAAGAGACAGTCAAACTTTTCAAAGTCTGAGTGAGATTAAGAAAAGCTACCATCAGTTTATAAGACACATCAGGAAGCAGAGCTGCTCTGCATGGGGAGAGCTTGTTGACAAATAGCACGCTAGTAAATTCCACATCACTGTCAGGTCTGCAGCCCTCGCCGAAGAAACGCGAAGAAACAGCAGAACCTCTTTCAAAAGCTAGCAGGTAAACTGGGAATTCTTGGGGAGGAGGGGGATAAGGAGAGTGAAGAGTTTATGGAGGGGAAAAAATTCAGCTTTCAAACACCCCCTAACTCCAAAAGCTGCTTCTTCTGATAGCTAAAGCACCAAAACATTTCTGACAACAATGGCTGATTTTGAACACCTGGCTCTTTTAAGTTGCGGAGCGCGGGCTGGCGCTGACTTAAGAGTCTGCTCCAATGACAACTGCATCTGTACCGAAGGAGAGATTAAAGTGTTCCAGCACATTCTGTCCATTAAAGCAATACTTATGGGAATGTTTTTTTTTTTTTAAAGAAAAAGTCTATTACTAAAACATGGTGCAGGATTTGTCTTTGCAACACAAGCCGGCTTTAAAACGTGCACTGTCAGACGGCATGCAGCCATCATTCAGTCAAGACCAAGAGAGAGGGCAAAATGTCTGCTGTTTCATCAAAACCAAGAGGAGCAATTGGACGTGATGGCCATCAAAGACGAGTGGGCCCACCAAACACCCTTTAGCGAGAGAAGGAGGGGGGTTAAAAATCAAACAGAATACACACTAACCAATGCAGCATGTCCTCCACTGAGTGTTTGGACAATTCTCAAATTTCATCATAAAGAGAACAAAAAGCTTGTGTTGAGACTTGTGACTTATTGCTGAAGACAGTTTTAAAGTAAGCTCTCTCACCCGAGAGAGAGAGAGAGAGAGACTGTGGCAGAGAAAGCAGGGCCTGAATAGTTCAAGCCCCCAGAGGACACCCACCCAGCAGACAGAACAGTGACGCAGCGGCTACATAGAAAGTGTGTGAGAGCCAGATTCTTTAATGTCCCTGAACACACACACACACACACACACACACACACACACACACGCTAAATAGGTCTAGTCAGAGCAGATGGCACAGGCTGGGAGAGTTCAGAAGAGAGAGAGAGAGAGAGAGAGAAAGAGAGAAAGAAAGAGATGTGCAGAAAGATGAGAGAGAGAGGGCAACAGAAAAAGGATGAGAACAAGGGAAAGATGGAATAGACAGAAGACTACAAGAAGAGTAAAGAGGAAAGGAAGCCAGAGAGTAAGAAAGAAACAAAGACAGAGAGTAAAAACAGATGGAGAAAGTGAGAGAAAGAGGAAGACAATGAAACGATGAAGGAGGGAGAAAAAGAGGCAAAAAAAGGAAAAAAATGTAAGCAATAGAGAAAAAAAGAGAGAGGGAGTTGAAGAAAAACAAGACAGTGTAAAAAAGAGAAAGGAAAAAAGTAAAAAAGAGGCAGAAAATGAGAAAGAGACAGATAAATGTTGAGCGAACAAGAACAGAGAGCTTAAAAGCTTGAGAGAGCAAAAGAGAAGAGTGCGAGAGCTGGAGAAAAACATTCGCATTGCAATACAGCACTAAAAAAGGCCAGTGCACTACAAAAGCAGGGACAGTGCCTTTACACTCAGAGACACACACACACACACACACACACACACACACGCCCTGCATGAACTCCTGAACTCTCCGCTTCACCCTGTCCGCCCCATCATCTGTCTGCCTCTGACGCTGCCTCCTAATCTAATACAAGCCAATTAGAGCTGCTCTAAGAGCTTCAAACAGTCTCTGCTCTCCACTCCAAACCTCAACCGTGTTTCACATCCAGGCCTTAAAAACACACACACACGCCAACATTACCTCCTGAACACCACGAACGTCTGCCAGAGTGGCCCTCTCCAGCTCCTTCAGCAGTTCAGTGTAATTCAGTTAGGCACGTGTTCGTAACCATTTTAAAGTGGAAAAGAAAAAGATGTTAAATCCTCAGTGCCTGTGT
This sequence comes from Semaprochilodus insignis, assembly GCA_034552555.1. Lineage (NCBI taxonomy): Eukaryota > Metazoa > Chordata > Actinopteri > Characiformes > Prochilodontidae > Semaprochilodus > Semaprochilodus insignis. Next base: position 4,513,255 of record CM067497.1, read on the forward strand.
TTCAGCAGAGGTTAAAGAGACTTTCTGCCTAAACTTCTCCAGGGGTCACAATGTTTACAGCGCAAACTCACAGAATTACACATATTTATTAGAGAGTAAGGAACTGTCTCTGGAAGAAGCTTCACAAGAACCGTGAAGCTTCACAAAATGGGTTTTCATGACTGAGCAGCTGCGTACAAACCTAAGATAGCTATGTGCGATGCCAGGCGCCGGCTGGAGTGGTGTAAAGCACAGCACCACTGAACTCTAGAGCAGTGGAAACATGTTTTCTGGAGTGATGAATCATGCTTATCTGGCAGTCTGATGGACGAATGTGGGTTTGCCAGATTCCCACAGACACGCTTGGAAATCTTGTGGAAAGCCTTCCCAGTAAAGGATGACTAATTCACATGGTTTTGGAAAGTAATGCCCAACAAGCTCTTCTAGGTGCGATGATCTGGTGTCCATTTACCAAAATAAGTGCAAGAATATCGTAGAGGAACCATGTCATTCACAGAGAAACGTAGATTAAAATGCAGAAACAGACACTTTATTGCCTTAACACAAAAGAGACAAACAACTGAAGGGGGGGGGGGGGGTTAGGACATCCCTACTAAACACATAACAAGGCTGTTAACAGAAAATATCACTCAAAATACTGTCTCCCCACAAGTAAGCTATATAAAATCAAAAACGCTCTCAAAAACTGAGTGCTCTCAGCATAAATATGTAATTTCACACCTTTAAAAATCTGTTACATCGTTAGGAAGTAAGTGCTAATACTATTCAGGATCCCACTTCCACGTGAGGCACAACTGCCAGGGCCCTAATCTTAAAAGCGATAAATCAGACGAGGAAAACTCCACGTTATAATTTGTTGAGGTCTCAATCGACCCTGCTGAAAAGAAAGACCTCAAAATAGAATATCGAGATTGCTACGTTTGAAATGGGGACTTAATCCCAAATATTATATTAGGCGGCTTTTGCTGGAGAGAGAATCTACGAAGGACATAATAGACTAATTATTTTGCCAATCAAAGTCTCCCTGGGGGTTTTTGCCTGGGCTGTGTGCCCCACTCGGTCCAGGATTGAGTCCCCTGCCTGGGAATGAGAGAAAAAGAGAGCGAGAGAGGAAGCGAGAGTGAGCACTAGATGCATAAATCCACGACCGGGCAAAGCTCTCACTCCATTCAAGTCCTCAATGCCAGGGAATTGGACAATGTGCAGGTAAGACCAGCCTTTAAAGTGGCCGGCAGAAGCCAGAAATGTCTGCATGTAATGAATTAAACAGATTTATCAAGGACATTCCTATAAGTACGAAGCAGTTTAAAGTGAGGAGAAATGGGAGCAGGTATTTCTGAATTCCAATAAAAGCAAGATTAAAAGGGGGGGGGGGGGTGAAACTTGGAAGGGACTTCTGAACAACCTTTACAGAACAGAAGTTCAAAAACCTGTTATTGCCGCTTACAATCGTTCAGCTTGTCAAGTATATATATACACTCTGGGGACACGATCTACAGGGAAACGCAGTTCAGTTTTAATAAAGACGCTACTAATAACTTGCCCAACTTCAGCCTTCAAAATAATTAATCCATTAAAATGTTTTCTATTTTTCTACTTCTGTGCTGGATAGAAGGCAGCAGTGCAGCAAAGATGGTCACCACAAAAGGGCAAAAATAATGTGGCCGACCTGAGGATGTCACCAAGGACAAAACTTTCATTTCACATTTGCACTCAGAGACAGTGCTGGGTGATATTTAGTCTATTCAGATATATCGATTATGATGTTACACAAGCTATTTCCAATTTTTGTAATACTGACAGACAAGAGCATTTTCCAGCAATGATACCATTCAACTCTATAAAGTCGCAGAGCCTCTGTGACCAGGGAGTGTGTTTTTGTATAGAGCAATAAGCCACAAGAGGCATGCGTTACTAAAACTTTATCACAAGAAAGGGTGTTAACAGGCACGACACAGAGGCAGAGGTTATAAGAGCGTGGCCAACATAAAATATAATAAAATATACAATACACTATTAATAATAATCGACATAAGCATTCAGACAAGGACTGTAGTTCCTTTACAGTATAGTAATAATACAAAGAACCATGGACTGTTAAAGGAAGAGAAGAACATTCTGATACCCTATTCGTTCAATTATTTCATTAACTATTTTAACTTTCTGGCATACAATAATGAGCATATGATAACAGAGAACTGTTTGATGCAAAAATATTTTGCTTTATAAGTGCTTTACCACTGGTCAGTCTTATCCAGCACCAGTCCAGCAGCCCTCCTCTTCCTACACCGGGACTGAATCTCGAATGACTTCCTGCTCACTACATAGTGCACTATGCAGGAATTTAAATACTGGCTCCTGCAGCCCAATAGTGCATCGTATAGCTAAAAAAAATTGTCATCTGGTTTTAATACTGTTTCTGACTGAAGCATGGACAAGCACATAAGACATTTAAGTGACAGACTTTTATTTAGCAGTTTTACAGACAGTCATTGCTTGAGCAAATTAATTCAAGCCTGTTATATTAACAAAGGAGTCATTCAGTACGTTTGCTATCTTTTAGCCTGCTAGCTAGCTGACCAGCTTAGCTCTAGTTAGGAACACTAGTTAATTACTCTGTCACTTTAGACAAAAACGGGTTCTTGAAGTTCCATGTGACTACAGTCATTTTATTAACACCTCAAGGATTTTTGTGATGTGGTGCATTAATACACAGTTCAGGTATTATGAGGAGGTCATAGGCGTGTGAGTATATAGTATTTTTTACAATGGCCTTGAAGACGGTTCAACCAATCAGATTTAAGGACTGGAATTAGCCATTTTATAAATTCTATTTTGTACACTTACCAATTTGCAGTGTAACACGCTTGCATGTACTGATTTTACTATTCACAATTTCCTGTCCTATGAGGTACTTCAAATCTAAAAATGTCTTAATCCTACAGAACAGATCTTCAAATCCTGACCTTGAATTCAGTTTCTGGGCTGAGATTTTGTGCTCACTGATAGGTATGACATTAGGTGGCCAGTCAGTCAGATGAACAGGTCAGTTAACCACTTGTGATTTCAAATATAGGACTGATCTTACGCTGGTCTACACTGTGCAACTTGAAAAAATTGACTTCAATCTATTATAAGCAATTAAATAATTTTTTACTCAACTCAAAAAATGACTTAGATTGAAAGAATTGTTTGGTTTTTGTAGGTTGAATAAACCTAGTTCATTTGCTTGTAACAAATTAAGAGTGATTTTTTTTTAGGGTGGACCAAAAAAAGGCCTGCTTCCTAAATATGCTTATACTTGTTTCTTTTTCAGACACCCAGTACTGATCAACATGTTACAAAAGCCTCATTAACACATCTTCAAACTGAACATTAGACTGACACTAAGCATAAACTTAAGCTTGCACTGATTACAACCGATAAGATCATCTGATACCATGATATATTAAATGCCTCAAAAACCATGATATCACCCAGCACTACTTGGAGACTGGTCCAGCAGCCACTGACAAAGATAGAGCCTCCGTGAGAGGATTTTTCTAGAAAGTTTCATTGTAGTGAGTGGAGTGTATTTATTACATGTTTGTGTCAAGGATGAGTAATCAGTCTCCCACTGATACGCCGTTCCAGGCGGCCGATGTGTACGTGGAGAGTGCGTGATTTGTCATGCTTTCTAAAGTGAACTCCGCCGCTGCGCTATGATTTATTGTGAGTGATGGGGAGAGAGGCAGATATGAGGGAGAAGAAAACAGCGATGGAAATTGCTCCATTGAAAACACGCATCTGGCTTTTTTGTGCACATGTGTACGTGTTGTTGTGTGTTCTCGGATGGTGTAAGAGGCCCGTCGCGGCTCAGATCCGACACACTCCACATCTGCATCGTCAACAGACAGGCCTCAATCCCTCGGCCAAAGGAACGATCACATTGAGTTTGATGATCCATTAGCTTCCCGTGTGGATGAGGATAAAAGGGGGATTATTTAGGCCACGGATAGTCTATAAATGACAAACTTGATGTTTTTTCCCGGAAGCCACAGCCAATGGTGTTAGGATGGGAGGGAAAAGGCTTTTTAGCTTTCAGCAGCACAAATGCAAGGTATCACTTGAATATATATAACACAATCTGAGATGATGCTGGAACCGTAGCCCTGCGTATTAGGCCCTATTTCTAGGTTTCCTGAACCAGGCCTAGCCCGGACACATACAAGCTCAATCAATTTCTATCCAATTGCTGTTCTCACTGCAACACGTCCCCCTTTTCCCCCCGCACTCCGTTTTTAGCAGCGGTGCACAAGGCAAGGCTTGTGAAAGTACAGTTAGCCAAATGTCCCCAGGACAATAATACATCCAGCTCAATACTGCATGCTAATAACCTAAATGAGCATGTTGCTGTGTATTCTCCACTGAGCCACAATGAAAAATTGTCCTTAAGCTATAGAACAATGCAAACACATTAGGCATGTTTAAGCATTCTGAGTTTCTGCTTATGCCAGCCACGAATAAAGGAACATGCATTAAAACGACATGTTTACTTGAATGGCTACATTATGCACAGCAACGTCTGTATATAAGTAGAACATTACAATGAAGACGCCAGTTCAAATATCTAATTTACCCAACTGTCCTACTATGACAAAAGTTTTGGAACAGCCTAGACATGCTTGTTGTTTTTCCTCTTTAGTTTTGCAATGTACCAAAACGAGTCGCTATATTCAATTTTCCAAAACTGCTATTACATATGTTATTAGAAGTTATTCATTTCTGAGCAGATATTACTGAGGATATTAGGGAATATTAACTCATTTAGGAATTGGAAGGGTAAAAGAAAATAAGGGAGAAACAAAAACTCGAGTTCAAACATCATCAAAAGCTACAGAGAAAATCCTCCTAACAACCACCCGCCAGACCTGGCAAACCAACAAAACTGCCACCATCTAATAAACAGTACCTAAAGGTTCTATCTATCTTGAGAACATCAAGCTCCACCCTTGCTTCAGATCTGAAAACATCAGGCCATCCTTCCAGTGTGGGAAGACAACTCAACGCTATGACTGTCAACAAGCTGTCAAAATTTTTTATTTTGGCCAGTACGTCCCTTTAAGACACGCAGTCTAATACGGTATGGTGCTGTACTGTGTGGGCCACACAGACTTCCACGTCCATGGACACATCTGCACTGCGATGAAGACATGTCGTTAATAATGAGGAAAATGAGGAGGTCTTTATTCTAAATGAAGAAATTCCTTACAAATACAATAAAGTATTCTCACACTGACAGACACGTACATAAACACACACATTCATCCAGCAGCAGCAGCAGCAGGTGACATCCTCAACAGGTACCAGAGTGCAAACACGACCATATGGCTCCTCCATGTCGCTCATTACCCGAGCATGACTGGGAGGAATTATCACCAGCCTGAGACTTCATCAAACACGCTAAACTGGTGCCAAAAGCCTGACATCAGATAATGAAGACACAGCTAAAATGGGATGCCGCCACAGACAATTAATAAAGTAATTAGGCTAATGACTTCTTTACTCAAGTCCTTTTTCTTTTGGCTGCGGATATGAATTAATTAACGCGGGTAATTAAATTATGCAGGTTGTAATTCCCAGCTGCTCTGGTGCTCTTCCCGCCCCCTCCCAGCTTGGGGCTAATCGGTGCAACTGGCAGGTGGGGGGGCTCTGATGCTTCCTTCGCTGCAACTCTGGCAAGCCACCAAAAGAGAAAAAAAATAAATAAAAAAAATAAATAAATAAAAAACAAGAGGGGAAAAAAAAACCAACAGCAACAACAACAAAAAATAACTGATATGCAGTAGGAGAGTAAATCTCTAAGCTTACAAAGGTTGTAGTAATTTCCTATTCTTTAGGAAATGATGCGTTGAATTATTATTAAAAATAATATACTACAAATGATAATAATACACAAATGTGTATTATTAATCCTTACACAACAGTAGAACATGGCCAAAACAATGGACAAGCTTTTTATTTTATTCTTAGTCCTTTTTTGCTTGGGCAGAAAATTGTTGATTTGAAAATCAATTTATTTAAATCGCCACCTTCAATAAATTTTTACCCCGACTAATATTAGGGCCAAACGAGTGGATTAATTTGGAACCAGACAATATTTGGTACCAACATGCAATTAAGAGGCAGCCCAATTTTTTGCACCATTATTACATTTTTAAAAAATTATTTTATGGCATTTCATCAATTCATTTATTATTTTATTAGGATAATTTAAAAACAGCTTAGAGAAATTAGAAGGCTTTTTGTTGAGTAAGAGATGCCTCTTCAGATGAGCCTTGTACAATATTGGAAACTGATGAGGGCTCAGTCTTTTTTAATTGGTGGAAGATGTGCTAATAAGTTAGGTTAGAACTAATAGATTTAGCTAACATCAGCTAAACTAGCTAGCCTAGTTGGCCAGAGCTAGCCACGCCAACCTCTTACATTCTCAGTCATGTCTTTAAAATTGCCATTCACAACACGCTTACTCAAGAGCAAGTACAAGCACAACTGTCATATTTTAGGATTTCACTGAAGTGTTACTATTGTCCCGGAAAGTGATTTAGTACTCGGATAATGGCACACCAAATGGGTAACGGGCATTGGCTGATTTTGCTGTAGAGAAATCAGACTTGGAATCAGTCATGAAGATTCATTCTACATAATATGCAAAGTGTGAAGGCGCATATTCTTTGGAGAAAGAAATCCTGCAGAATTTACAGACAGTCAGACCCTCAGAGGAAGACTGGGTGCACTTTGCTGGGCTCGGAGTACTACCAGCACTTAAGCAAATACAGCCTATTGAGTAGATTAAATATATCATAAATCCCAATCATACCGCTGAGTGTTGCATACATGCATACATGGTATCAGTCAGCCCATTATCGCGGGCTAACTCCGCTCTCATCTCTGGCCTGTAATAAGTGTGCCTGACACTGGCATGAATCATTATATAGAACAAGAGGCAGTGATCAAAGGCCCTGCTTCTGGGAGGAGATGCATTTGCTCTGTGTTAGACAAAGCGAAAGATGGCTCTTCCTTAGTCTGCCCACGACACGCCGCTCCTTTAAAGCAATCCTGCTTTCCTTCCAGTTTTCATCTTCCACTACTTCTTCTCCACTCTGTCTGCTCTCTTCATTGGGGAAGTACTCAGGTCTATGCTTGCAGCTGCAGGCTTAATGGCAGGGCCTGAAAGGCGATCTGAATACAACACAGGTGTGCTCAGAGAACCATATGTAGCATTCAAGCTAAAATACACACAGCGCGGGCAGAGCTTGTATACCTGGGAACAGATTTCCAACAGTGCATAAACCGTTTTACATGAACTATTCAAAATAGATCATAAAAACTATTGATGGCACCACATAAATTAAGCTGGTATCAATCTTAACACCAGAAAGCAATAAATGGTATCATGCCACCTCTACTCGCCATATAAACACATTAAAGAAATCTGCGGGGGTATTTTACCTGCCAAGTCTTAGAAGTTGATTTCATTTTCTGCATGTAATAATCAAAGTAATCTCAGGGCATTTAACACCTGAAAGGTTCATGTTTTTGTTACATTGTATTCATTTGATCTGGTAAGTTTTGGTTAAAAGAATTTAGCATGACATGCACACATCCTCTCGTTGTATTTGACACTGATTGATTTGGAGAAGGGTGGGCGGCTTGACGTTGGCGTGTTGTTCATTTAGTAGCACACCGCTTTTTCTGATGGCATCGTGCACCAGTGTAGTGCAACATCCTGCACATAGATGGGTAACGTAGTATAATGTAGTATAGACGTCTCATATACACACTAGTAGAGGTGAACCTGCTCAGCAAATCTCCCTTCACATTCGTTCATTTTACATGACGTGCCACATTTCGGAGGTCCATGGCCACACCCCATTAGTTTTTCATGCCTGAAAGTCAAGAATAAAACAAGCTTTATGTAATGCATTTCTCTCCGGACCTGTCATATCCTTTCTCTTTCATCCTCTTAAAAAGTAAGCTATAAGATTAACCATTTTTAAGTGTCTAAGTTTTAAGTCTAAGTTTTTTTAAAAAAGACGTTTGACTTATCAGACCAAATTACAATTAAATATTTTGCCATCCTCATCATGTGCTACTGCAGCTCATTTTTATTTTACTTCTCTTTCGGTTCTTTTTCTCTTTCTATTGTTTAATGGGTGATGATAGCATGCCCCAACTTCCTGTAACTGGTCTCAAAGTCTGAACAATAAAAAAAAACGCAAAAAAAAAAACCTGCACATGACCTCTTTTGGGTCAGACAAAATTTTGGTCCACTGGTGTGGACTGTGGCACCTTTCACATCTGCAATTTTGGTTCAAACCAAGCTGAAAAATCTGAAGGTCCAGAACAAATATGGTAGGTGTGAAAACACATTCAGTGATGCTGTGATCAGTGTATTGTTCTAAAAGCAGGGGCACAGAAAGTGGGACTCCATGGACGACCTGGTAGACCACCAAAACTTTACCCATCAGATAAATAGCATTTAAAGCTTTCACCCTTGAAAGAAAGGAGAAATTCCATTCCATTCACGCTCCATTCTTGCTTTAGATCTCATCCTTCCACTGTGCGAAAACAGCTAAACACTATGGGTCTGAAAGGATGTGTCCAGAAGCCCTCACTGAGAAAAAGGAGATAAACCAAAAGGAAAAATTATTTGCAATTCAACAAAGAAACTGCTGGTGTTCTCAGAACAATGGACTGACCACCAAACCTCGACTTCAATATCACCGAAAGTGTTCAGGATTACTTGGATTGCGAGATGCAGGAAAACGCAACTTCCAAGACTGAACTGGCAGTGTGAAAAAAAATATCCCTTAAAATTTATTTTAAAAAAACCAAAAAGAAGTATCCCAAAAAGAATGGAAACTGAATATTAAACACTAATAAAAACATATTTTCAGATTAAATAAAGTCAGATTCAACTGCTGAGGCTTATGTGTAATGTTTTAGAAAACATGTGCTTCCTGAGAAATAAAAGTAATGAATAAATAAAAGTACTGTGTAAGATTAATATATGTAAAATTACCATTTTGGAAATACGAAGATTTCTTACATTACCAGCACAATGCAATACAGTTCATAATCAACAGACAACATATAATTTATATCACAACGTCACACATACTAATTATATAAAGTTACCTTTTCTGACATACAAGATTGTTTTGAAATCAACAATACACTGTACCTGAAATTCTATACAAATGTTTTACTTATGTATGTTGATCCTAAGTAATGCAATGCATTTTCTGTAACTGGAGAGAAAGAGGTGCTGGGGAAAAAAGAAAAGGAAAATACGACCTCCTGATGCTTTTTGAAAAGAAAAAAGGCGAAGGTGGGAAGGCCTGGGAGCACATTAGACATGCGCTGTGTCGTGATCTGAACGACATCTGCTATTTATTTATCCAGGAAGGGCAGAGTCGGTATCATATACAATGTTCCCAGACACATGAATGGTGATGCATGAAATTTAGGGGCTGAGGATTCTCCAGATTCTCCTTCCTGCTGGTTCCCCTTGAGAGCATAGCCACATCTGGACTTCAGCAGCCTTGCAGAGCGGCAGCTTCCAAGATTCGAAGGTACAGAAAGCGGAGCCGACTGTTACCTGGCTGTTAAAGCAAAAGCCTGGCAAAAAAATCAAATGTACAGTTTTCCCCTTGCCCCAAATGTAATCGATCAGCCAAAACGTGTTTGGCGTCTGAAGTTTGCTTCTTTAGTTTTGTGCTGCAACTAAAAAGCTCATGTAGCTAGAAATTAATGGACTTTTACGGTCACCAATCATCACAGACCCCAAACTTCTGCCTTGTTTCTGGCACTGTGTGACATACTGTTGTCTCTAAAACGGATAAAAGCGCAAAACATGGCTAAAAACAGTAGCAGTCGGCACCTTAAAACTGGAATTCGACCAGTCTCCATTTCTAGAATAACAGTTTAAAGTGCACAAAGGATTAAAGGTCAAAAAGTAAAAATACTAAACGAGTGCAGAATGCACTGAGAGAGTGATCAGCTCTGTCCTGAGGAGAATTTAAAGTGACAGCCAGTGGTGTTATAGCTAAGGCAGAGTTTCAGGGACTGGCTGAGGGGAAAGGAGAGGAAAATCGGACACAAAAGCACTTTCAGGGCACCCCTCCCTATCAGCCCTGTCCCAGCATGCACTGGGGGCTCGGCGGGGGTCTGAGAGTGGGTGGGGGGGGGAGTGGGGTGATAGGCGGTTGGGCCAAATTTGGTGAAAATGAGAGAGATGAATGGAGCGGGGTGATGGGGGCGGGGGAGAGGGGTAGTCTCTTGGCAGTGATGCAGATAGTAAATCAAGGCTAAAAAGAACCTGTATTTTTCATCAGTTTACCAGATGGAGACTGGCCTCATCTTTCATCTGATCGCACGAGAAGAGGAGCTTTGAGGGAGTCTGTCTTTTTTTTTTTTTAAGCCATCAAACCGTTAAATCTGTTGAGGGAGCAAGAAAGCTTCACTGTGTAGGTATATGTTGGTCACTCAGCAGGTTTATCAGCAATGCCCTCTTATTTAATACAGTTAATAATCAACATGCAAGGTATAATGTCCATCCCACAATGTAACTCATATACGAGGTCTGCACACTGGGTGGTCGATTGTCCTAAGAACACTAGAACCTTTTTTCCACTCTCTATTTAATTTGCGCATTTACTCCATTTCATTTTTCTTTTCATTTGTGCATGTTCCTTTCTCAGTAAGGGCTTATGGACAGATATACATCCTATCAGACCCATGCTGGTGTACTTTTAATAATTATTTGAACTCTTTTGTAATAGCTCTGCTACAACAGCTTTTAAACTGTTACATTAATCCCTGCATGGGCTAACTAAGTAGGTTTATCAGAAATGTCTTCTTATTCATCAGTGAAATACAAAATCATCAGCAGTGTAAACACTGGTTTGAAAAAAAAGAAAAGAAAGTCTATCAGCTGATATTTCTCTAACTTAGTCAAACCTGACGGCTGATAAGTGACTTAAAACATGCAAGACATATTTTGCTAGTTAAAGATTACTGCAGCCCTGCTTGAGACCCCTTGGTCAGAGACCTCAGTCAAACGTAAAATTGTAAAATGAGTAAAACTAACATTCCTTGTGGGGGAAGTGAAGTAAAGACTTTTAGCAACACTAACCTGTTACGACTCCTTGTAGTCAACCCAGTAAAGTGAGTATCAGTGAGTATCAGAAGAACTAGCAAAGAAGACTGCTGCTGTGCTTATAAGCGCTAGACTGGCAATAGTAAACTGGATATTCCATTGTTTTCTATGGAGTGGCAATGGACAATCCACAAACCGCAGCAGTGAATGGAAAGCCTTATCCAAGAGTTCAATTCTTCCAACCTGCGCCATCGGATGTTGATTTTCATTTGGGAACATGAATGTGATAACCGCCTCATTGAATTCCAGACATACCCAGTATTATCACATTGATAAAGCTCTCCTACAATTATTATCTATTTTTGCCAGTAGCGCCATCAGCATGCCAATGTTTACATGGCTCTGAGGTGCAGAATGAGGTTTTTCAATGCAAACATGTAAACACAGTATAAAAGTACAGCCATCGATCGGTCTCGGCTATAGCTCAAAGGTGATTGGTATCAGCCTGAAAACACTCATCAGTCAATCTTGGGTAGTTAAATAAACGTTCAGAATGGAATTCTTGCAAATTTTAAAAATACAAGCGCTTCTTTCAACAGCATTCAACACTACTATTAACAGGCCATAACTGCCATCTTTCAAACATGATCAATGCAGGTCATTAAATTAATTTCCCCCCTATAATAAAGCTTTCATGTGTCCATGGCAATACATAGCCCTGTCTGTAGCAAGTTTATGAATTTGATCAATATGCCAACAATATGCTACGTTTGGAAAAGTAGTTTTGTTACACCAGCAGCTATGTTTAATGTTTGCAAAAGATATATTGTTATGTTTTAACAATTTACAATGATTGTCTCTCTCTCTCTCATATATACACACACACTTTTTTTTTTCGTATTCTCTCTCTCTCTCTCTCTCTCTCTCTCTCTCACACACACACACACGTATATATCATCCACATGCCTTCTTTCGTCTTACAGATGAGTATGAAACAAGGAACGGCATCCCTCACAAACATGCGAATTAAATAAATATGGAGCAGTTCAAGCCAAAAAGATTTCAGATGAATCCCTGACACAATGCATGTAATATTAATGCTGTTTTTCCTCCTCCCCCCTACACTACCAGCCCCCCAAAAGCCATACTCCCTTCCCTCTCTCTCTCTCTCTCTCTCTCTCTCCTTCTCCCTCACCTAAAATGTTGTTAATCAAGGTTCCGTTTCAAATGACAAAATGTGCAGAGTGGGGGGAGTAAGTTGCTGTGATATGGTAATTTGCCGTAGATATATCATTTTCAGAATAAAATGCTGAAGCCTATGATTAACTGGAGGCTTGCTGTAGATGGCACGCTGATTAATTTTACCCTCTTCAGCCAATGCCAAGGTCTTCACTCTTCCCCCTCGTTTTTTTCTTTCCCCGCTAAGGGTGAAAATTAAATCAGTTCCTCTTTTTAATTTCTGAATAACCTTGCGCCATTTTTTCCCCCCCTCCCTTGTCACGCCACGCTCCGGAGGAGGCAAACGGAGCTCTTAAGCTTCAATAGAAGTCTCAGAGTTTCTACAGCACTCTGGAAACATTGAAACAGAAGAAAAATACATCTTTGTAGCCTGTGGTGGTTTGTAAACTCGTTTTCTTTTTTTTTTTTGGAGACAATTCAGATGGTAAACTGTGAGCTCGGAGCTCATTCAAAAGAGCGGTGGGAAGAATCGCTCTATTGTTTAAACATTTCTCAACGTTTGCCTTTTCCGTCTGTTTATTCCTGAGCCGTGCAATCTTGACAGACACGTAATCCTCCTAAACAAAGAATCAAAGGGAGTTTTCCAGTGTCTGCAACCTGCGCACTGTAATGATCAACAGCGAGGTAATTGGACGCTTTCGATTTGATATCTCCCATATCTCCCAGGTATACCTTTGTCAATAAACCTGCCAGTTACACCACAGCCGAACTGAAACAAATCAAACAGACTGCCAACATTAAACAGCGCTGCTCTACTTTGCTCCAAATGCTGCGTTTGTTTGCTGCCCTGTCGACGGCACTGCATTATTTCACTGCGTATAAATGCATGTAGGCACAATTGTTATAGTGTTACAGCTACTCGATCCCTTCTAAGACAGAGAGTGAGAGAGAGAAAAGGGGGGGAGGAGAGAAAAAGAGAGAGAAAAAGAGAGAACAGAAAGGGAGAGGATAATGAGGAAGAAGAAGAATCTAAATAATCTTAAATTAAATTGTAATAAATAATATTAAATAATCTCATAAATTATTTATATTCTATTGTTTTGCAGAAGAAAGAATGAGAGAGAATCAGAGTGAAAAATACAGGAGGAGGAGTAGGGAAAGGATTTGTAAGTGGGAGAGGAAAGAAAAGGAAAATGAGAGAGAGAGAGAGATACGTTTTATATATTAATCCATATTCTATTGCTCTGACTCCATTTCTGTGGTTCTACTCTTGTACTGATATTACTTCACTTAATGGCAATAACGTCACATCTAACATGCACACCAATAAAACTAATGAAATGAAATTAAAGAGGACTTCCACCAATGTTTCACCATTACTGTTTCACCCATTCAGTAGTTTGAAGTGAACAGTTCATTTGTAGACAAACATACAGACTCTACAGATTACTTTACAGTGGTGGTGATGGGAATCAACGGTGACCATGTCTACAACACAAATATTGAGGTTTAATTTTCTATCAAAAAGCACATGTGTTTTCAAGTAAAACACTCATAAATCTGAATAAATAAGTTTTCTTTGGGGACTATTTTACCTTACCACGCCCTACATGCCCCTTGCCATTAACAGATTAAAATAAATGATTAAAATACACTTTAAGCTGCAAATCATGATAAAACAATGCATGAAGCATCAAGTTGAATATTTATAACCATTTCATATGATAACTCCCTGTGACAGAACCTTCAGAGCCATTAAACTCCTCAGAGTTTCATCTGGTCACCATCATTGTTAACAAATCTGACTCATTTCACACCAAAACACTCTGAAAGACTGTTTACATATTAACCTTCTAATTATGTAGTACTTTTGAAAAATCAGTGGTAAACTTCAACACAGAAAGAGAGGGGGGGAGGGAGAGACAGAGAGAGGGTGGGGAAGAAAGAGAGAGGGGGGAGGGAGAAAAAGAGAGAGAGAGAGAGAGAGAGAGAGAGAGAGAGAGAGAGAGAGAGACAACGTTTAAGTGGTGTTGAACTTGTGTTTCAGCCCCAACAGCTTTCTGAAAGACACAGAACTAGCCGGAACAGAACTAGCCTGTTTGATTCTGATCCAATACACTTCCTTTAAAATGTTTTAAAATTAGCTTGTTTTAAAGAAAGCACTTCACATGAGCATCTCAAAGTAGACTATCAAGGTCAAACTACTTACTTTACTGCCCCATAGGACGAGCAACATAACTACATCACAACACACAGTGTGTGAGTAAACGCCGTTTCAGGATAGATATGTTATAGGATTGGATCACATTCATTCTTATTTTACCCCTTAAATATTCAATCAAGGATTTTTTGTGCAGATCAGATCAGTCAAATCCACCAAAGAATAATAATAATAATAATAATATCAAATAATCTTGTTCTATTGTTTGCTTAATTGTTTCTTTTGTTGATGTTTATATTAAAGAACTTTGGCAATAATGTAGACGTTAACATTCAACTGTACAGAGAGATAGAGACAGAGACTGATGGAGAGACGGAGAGACAGAGAGACAGGGAGAGAGAGAGAGAGAGAGAGAGAGAGAGAGAGAGAGAGAGAGAGAGAGAGAGAGAANAGAGAGAGAGAGAGAGAGAGAGAGAGAGAGAGAGAGAGAGAGAGAGAAAATATATCTGTATCCACACTAGGAGGTAGGCAATAGGGCAAAAATATAATATCACAATACTTGAAGACATTTTCATGTTACCCAATATGCATTACGATATTTAGCTTTTCTGGGACTTAATAAGTTGGACAAATAAAATAGTTCTACATATATGTAGAACCTAAGAGACCTACATGTTACAATGATTTATAACGACAATGTTTTTATTTGATATTTCACAAACTGCGCTGTAATAAATCCAATTAAACAGGACTGATGCTTGCCTGATGCTATGCTTGCTTTGTAATGAAACATTCTTTATGTCTTGATAATATGCTCATAAAACATGGTGACATCATTCTACATATTCAGGAAGACACAAAAAATGGCCTCGTAGTAAACAGGAACCCCCCCCCTTTTCCATTCTGATTTATCTCCTAGGCCTGACAAAAAATTGCCTTCCCCAGTGACACCGTGTATAACCCTTACATGCACTCTAATCAGCAAATATGCAACCGCGCCTGCCAAAATTGGATTTTTGAGCGCTGCTCCCATTTAGAAAAATAACAGCAATAATAAGGAATGTGAAACAATAAGGAAAACACAATAAGAAAAACGTAGATCATTAAGGTGCCATTTGTTTGTATGCGGGGAATAATCAACATCTGAGTTTAATGACATTAGGGAGACATGAAAATCACAGAATGATCAAATTAGCTGCTGTGGTTAATGAAAAACGGGCAGGGGAGTACAAGCCTCTTCACTGCCTGGTGAGGGTCCCACACACATACACACACATACATAGAGAACCCCCCCCCGACCCCACCACAGAGCAAGTCAGGAGGACAAAAAGGGTGTGCAAATTACACATCCTCATGCAAAAACCTCGATCGCCCTTATTGACGGACAATGTCGTAAAGCACCTCGTCCTGTTTATAGACGTTTAATTGAAGACAGCATAAAACGATAAACTAAGAAACATGCATGGTCGACTCTGCCGATTCAGGCCATAAATCATACTGATGTTCAGACAAGTCGGCCAGACACAAATTCTGATGATAGATGACCCATTTAACTTTGATTTTTGAAAGCAATGAGCTCGGCGGCAATACCTCACGCTGACTAATACCGCGGACGGTCGCGCAAGAAAAGTGGTGAGAAATCCCTTTCTCCTCGCTGCTGAACGCTTAAAATAATCTCGCAAATGACCATTATTAAATGCGGGCGGGGAGATGGAGGAGAGAGCGGATTTGCATTAGCGGATCCGTAATGTGCGCATGATTTGTGATGTACAGCAGTCATCAACAAACTAATTCATCAGCCCCCTGTACATCTAATGATACACACACACACACACACACACACACACACACACACACACACACACACACACACACACACATACTATGCACACCACTATAAATATTAGCCTAGGAAGACAGACAGGGTGAGAGAGAGATAAATCAGAGCAGAGAGATAGACAGCACAAGCAAATGAAAAGCTGTGCTGATCTCAGGGCTTACCGAAACTGGGACCTGACTGATGCTGAAACAACTAATCGACATATTTCTAATTTTCTCATATTGACCTAGAGTGAGTTAATGCCTTAACCTGAAGAGGGCAGCAGTTCACTTTATAGTGCTCTACCTCTGTGTGCAGACAGCAAAAGAAAAAGGACAAGTATGGCTGAGGGCATTTACTATAAAGGATAAATAAAGGATAACATATTTACATACAACATACTGACGCCTATGAAAAACAAAACTCTGTATCTTGAAAATGGTAACTTAATGGTAACTTAACCTCTTGTATTAGTCTGTTCCTCATGAAAAGGTAACTGGACATGCTGATACAGAAATAATGCAAAAAGTAAAAAAAAAAAAATGTAAATAAAATAATAATAATAAAAAAACTTTAACCATCAGGAAGGAAGCATTCTGAAGCTGTAGAAATGTCAGCGAACAGCTGCTTTACCTCTATGCTGGTGTTCAGACAAACCAAACTGTTTACTGAGAATACACAGTTTGCACTACAAGCCATTTGCCAGAAAAAAAAAATCTGTTCCCTCAACAAACATAAGTAAAGCTCATGTTATATTACTAACATTCAGTGAGTGAAATATTATAAGCCGCATCTAGTGATGAGAAGGTAACCAATTTCACAGTAAACCACAATAGAATTCCTGACAGTTAGTCCTACCATTTCAGCCTTCAATTATTGTATAAACCTTGATCAATTAACATGCATTGAAAAACGTTAAATACGGTCCAGCATCAAGCAAAAATGGCAAAAGTCCCCCAGATGCAGGAGCACAGTATGTGGGAAATAAGGCCATTCTTCAGCCGTCTAGAAGATGTAAGTCAGAAGTGTGGGTGCATTGTGGATTTTATAAGAATGCAGAGGGAAACCTGTTTGAAGGTGGTCACCCTGTTTGCAGAACATGCAGAAAGAAAATCAAAAGGTAGCTCATGGCTCATACAGGTAGCCATCTCCACTAAACTCTAGGTAGGACATGCTGATGGCTTAAACCGCCTTAATCAAAAAAGTCTACCAGCATTAAAACTACATAGATGAAGTTAGTTTCCTGTTAGATTTTTTCCCCTTTCCAGCTCAAACCTCAGGTACCAGAACGTAACTGCTTCATCATTTAAGGTGGAATGCCAACGGTGAAGAGAAAGCCAACTTCAGCCTTGCAATAAAACTACCGAAAGCTTTATGGTCTACATTTCCTTGTCAGAACACATTTTAAGGATGAAATTAATAATTAGGATGTTTTAATAGCCTAAGCATGCTAAAATGAACATCAAAAACAATAAAACATTTGAATGCTTTAAAGTTGGAATCGCTTGAACATCTTACATGTTATCATGTTAACACACTTTTTATATAATTTTCATATGTCCACATATGAAATCCAAGTATTATCCATGTTATTATAATAATGTTTATGAAAACAGTGCTACTATTTATTTTTGTGGTTTTCTATATAAAATGTATGTGCAATGATTTTAGCTTGTGTACCAGTACTTCTAACAGTTTCAGCGCTTTTTTAAAAAATGCAATGATGATACTGACAACTGTAATTTTGGTCAATCATGACATTCAATTTTTGTACTGTATCATCTCTAGTCTTATCAGGTTCTGTTCCTTAGAAGTATTTAGCAGTGACTTTAACAAACTACTGAATATCTGGCAGCTCGCCCTGCCACAGCACTACAAACATAACTCTTCCTGGAGGCTCATCTAGTTCACCAGCATGTTTAACTGTTAAACTCGCAGTACAATAGTTGGGTTTTTGAGTAAGTAATCTGCTTATCTGCATTTTTTGTTTTGAGTTTTGGAAAAGTGAGAACTGATAACTTGGAATCATATTGAACAATTCATACATGTTTAAACTAAGAATTTTTCTGTGAAAGTTTTATTCAATTTTCCACTTACCATAGATGTTTGGTGTCCAAATTTTTCATCTTTAGTTTTGTGATGCACCTATGATGCTAACATTGCTAACAAACAATAGAAGTCAATAGTCACCCAAACCGTTTCTGCAAATTCTTTCAGCGCTCACACATCCAGATTAATTCATTAATTTGCCAAGACTTGCAGATGTGGGCTCTACTCTTTAAACTACTGTTTAATGTTTGACCATATAAGATACTGCCAGATTTCACTGGTTTAACAGCACTTTTAGCTCCCTTTAAATTCACTATCAATATTGGCCACAAAATGTGAACATTGTACAACTAAAAACCTGGGTGGACATCCCTAAGACAAAAGCAAAAGCCTGAGGAAGAGCTTTTGCTGCAATTAGAGATATTAGAAGGTCCTAGTTAGTCTGAGAGTCATTATTTTTTCATGTGTTCTTTTCTGTCCTTTAAATGAGCAAGTGCCCTGTGTTCATTGGAGGTGGTGAATTATTCATTCTGGACATGCAAAAGCAGTTAGGGAGAAAACAGAGGAAACTGACAGTGTGCCAGTGTGCATGTGGGGAAAACTCCAGCTGGTGGCTCTCTTTGCCTGTCTGTGCAGCCGTGTGTGTGTGTGTGTGTGGTGACTGGGGGATTCACAGCTTAAGCATTCTAATGCAAGGCCAGAGGAGAGAGGGAGGGAGAGGGAGAGAGAGAGGTTGCACTCCCCAGGGGACCTGTTTAGCCACACGGTAATGCCAGACTTTCAGTCTTGTTAGTAAGCAGTCTGTCTGGATATGAGGGGGGTAAAAAGAGGGTTGGGGGTGGGGGTTGGGCTTGGGGGGGTGACACACTGGACGTTAAATTGGATTCATTAGCAAAGGCCACCATTTCCTGGTGGATGAAGGGACCGTATCCCCCACCATCAACACCTCCACCTCTCTCCAACACCTCCGTTTTCCTTTTTTCCATCATATTTGTGCTTGCAAATCTGCTCGTTTGAGTCGAACACACACAACCTAATCGGCTTTTGTTGACTGGTGATCAAGGAACTGTAGCTCTACTTAAGAGTCAGCCATGCGCTCACTTTAACCATCTACAACCTTTTCTGATCTCCTAATCGAGAGACCTCACCAAAGTGTGTCTTAGAGGACGATGAACAACAAAAGGAGACTGGAAAAAAAGTCAAAAGAGGGAAAAAAAAGAGAAAAGAGAGGGAGAGAGAACATTTTTGATTTTAGAACTGCAGGTTGTTTGGAGGCTATTCAGGTGCAATTCAACATAGGTATCAATGTGGCTTTTCCATGTAGTGCAAAAACAGTTCACACTAACATACAGAAATTCTCAGCCCCAGACTGACAGTGTAAAAATTAATCAGAAGCTGGTGTGAACTGCATCAATTTTGCAATGTTAGAATCATATATAATCAACAGTGAAAAGTTTTCTCAGACTATTTTAACTTCAGAAGAAACCTAGACTACACTGGCGACTATAGACAACGCAAGCCGTTTTTCTGTGTCACTCGGTTGAAAGGTCGATGGTATCTGAATTTACATGTGTGGTTTCATGAAGCGAATCACACAGGCTAGAACAGTGCTATTCACTGTGTTGCTCTATAGATGACAATGAAAAGAAGTGTGTCTGAGAGGGTTTTAAAAGCAGTCATGTGAACACCTCCTAAGGCATTTCTCTACTAGGCAGTGGTTAAAACCAAAAAGAGGTGGGTAAACTTCAATGGTCAACCAAATCATACAGACTGCGGTGCGATTGGCAGCTACATACATTAACCAACTTATGTTCAACCCTTTAATAACTATTGTCTTATTATTTAATGGGATCTGCACTGCAAACTGATATTTCTGTTTTATTCTAAAAGTTACTAAAACTACCCTAAATCATGATATGTATATATTCTACTATGAAAAAGTTACTGATGGATACCAACATTTGCTTTATTACTTTAACTGTGGTGGTGGTGGTGGTGGTAAAGTATAGGATATTGACTGTCTGAGTAAATATCCACTCAAAGAATCTTTTCCATGCTTAAATGGTTCTTCAGATTGATGCAAATTGTGTTGTAGATGGTACTACATATCACTGTCATTATTAAAGAACCCTTGAAGAACCATCTAAGCATATCAATCTAAAGAAACATGTCAACATAACACCGGATGCTAAAACAGTTCTTTGCATGGTGAAATGGTTCTTCAGATTGACAGAAAACAGATTGTATACAGTTCTATAGGGTGTAATGAATCTTTTTGAAAATGGTCCTATATAGAACAAAAATAGTTCTTCTATTCAAGCTTGACATCGTAATAACAGCAGAACCCTTTCTGGTGTGATGTAGAACCATAGTCTTCACTAAAGAACCCTTAAAGAGCCACCTACAATACATTATTCTCAATTCAAAGAACAATTTCATCATGTAAACGGCTCTCTTAATTGTTCATGACTCTTTACTCTCTAAATATACTTATCATTGTAAAAAGGTATGTAAAAAGTATTTATGTGCATTTACCCTCACATATGTCCCTGGGCACAGCTAATAATACAATCTCAGAATTATCCATACCCTAGTGCAGTACTTTTGTCCATTTCCCATCGCACAACAGTTCTCTGGGGGAGGGGTTGTGTAGTGGTCACAAGATTTCTGTTAAAATTAATCACAAACAACTGCAGCAACAACAGAGTCTTAAATTGTGTGCACAAGCAGTGATGGCAGCTAGCAATAGGCTTTCTTTGGTGTTTGTCTAAGGAGAGTCCAGACGTGTGGTGATTCTGCTTTAGACCCCACCCGTAAGTCTTAGTTCGGTACCAAACTCATGGGCACAATTCTCTTGACAATGCCAATGATGTCAAATTGATTGACTGACTGAAATAACAACTGCTGGTCAAAACAAACACCACACCAAACCTGCTTTAAATTCATTTTTAATGCTTTAAATAAGCAAACTAAACATGAAAACAATGCAGCACAAAAAAAGTAGATATATGTCTTCTTTATTTATAAAATATGATTTAATAATACATAAAATATACATACTAACATAATTATAGTTTATTATAGTATGTGCCTTAATGACAGAGAATGGTTGGTCATTTAAGGCCATGAATTCCATTAGTTTTGTGATAATTTGCACTTTGGCTTTGTTGTTTGTGAGCTTTTTTTGGGATGAAAAATTCCTATGTGATATATTCTTATAAATTTCTACCTGCTTCTGCTTTGCTGTATTTTGCGTATCAAGCAGGATTCCTTTTCAAGTGGTAGTTTGTTCTTGAGTATTATACCTCCTGTCGATCCTTGATATAAACAGAGATTATAATAGCTTCTCTGATGTCCCTCATTGCAACCATGCACCTTTTTCCACTCACAGTTGATCTGCTGCTGCTCGAACTGATTGAACACAATCAGTACAAGACAACAGCATAGTGTTTTCAAACAGTGTTTCTCATTTTCATTATGATTCCAATTGTTTGTTAAGAGTTGTTCTATTTAATCTCTTACTATCACACTGGCTATTAGCCTTTTTTCTAATTTCTTCAGTGCATCCACAATTTCCATGCATGCATTTATATTTTTTGGGTAGTATCATGCTGAGTGATGCAGGACTCCCCTTTATAGATGGCTGTGGCATTGCTGGTGATTAAACACATGATCTCCCAACAACAGGGTGTTCTTAAACAGTTGTGCCACGCAGAAGTTAACAAAATGCAAACAATATTGTGCTGTAACATTCTGCCCAGTAGACACCTGTAGTATCCAGATTGAGGAAGAGTGTGAGAGAGGAGGAGACAGCAGCGTGGGGAGGAGCTGAAACTCCCTCCAGAGTGATTTAAGACTGGGAAGCCAGCCTCCACCCCTGGCTCTGCTCAGCCTGCTGGTGCTGTCCCGGCTCGCGCTCAGCTCCAGCCAGCCGGAAGGAAGGAAAGAGCAGTGATATTTGGATGGATGAGTCCAGTGGCAGGAAGAGAAAAGCACCAAACAGCGAGCTAAAGCGTTCCCCTGTCTTCACATGCTTGATTTCCCCCCTTAATTAGAGTCATTCATCAGCGAGTGTGAGAGATGAGGCGGCGCACCGGCCTCTGCCACACCACACCTTGCCACCTGTCAAAATTACAGCTTTCAGTTCATGCGCCATCCCTCAAATAGTTATTTTTTTACAAGCCTGGCTGAGCCTCACAATTCACTATTTACTACGGTCTTGCCCCTGCTGCCGTGCAACCACCAGATAGGCACACAGGCATACAAACACACAGAGGCAGACATGCAGACACATACTAAAGGGGGGGGGGGGTAGCCGTAATGTCAGTGTCAGACAGTGCTAATGGTCATTAAGCCGCAGATCAATTCCAATTAAAGGCCATTAGCAGTGTTATTATAGAGATGATTATTGTTTTCATAATTCAGCTAAACAAACAGCTGCTTGTCCTTGGCCTCTGTGCAGGGAATAGAGAATAAAGCTTTAAAGCTTTACGCACTGACCTGAAATACAGTTATTGGAGCTGAGTGAGCTAACTCGGGTATCCAACATGGACGCCAAGCCAAGACATCTTTCATTCTCCATATGCCTTTTGTAACACTCCACATTTCGTTTCATTGTCTCTCACGTGTCCCTCATGAAATTCTGTCAAAAGTCCGGATTTAGAGTAAATCAATATGTCACATCACGTTTCCAAGAACTTCATTATGACTTGAATGTAATTAATTTTTTCTATTGACATAGAAATAAACCGAAAAAACGTCAGACTCAAATAGGGCTGTGATAATTACACTCCTGCAACATCACTGTTATAAGATGCCAGTGGCACATTTTCCGTATTAAATTTTTTTTGCCAGCGATTGTCAGATCTGTTTATCTAAAAGACTGTCTGCCTTTCTTTGTACAGTTTAAGCCAAATGTTACCTATCACATGTGTTCCTGATGTGGATATAATTAACATAGCAATGACGAATGCCAAATGGTGCGCTGTGACGTGCTGACAAACTGAACAACGGTTTTGAATATTCAAACACTTCAGTGATGGCTACCCCATCTTACATCACCACTTTTACATATACTCTTCTACATATCTCCTGGTTTTGAAAAATATCTTGTACCTATTGAGAGTTTTGACTGGAAATTACACAAACGAATGGGTTTTAGTACAGTACTGTATAGTGCAGTACTCATGGTCAAGCTCATTAAAAACAGAAAACACACAGCTGCATACCTGTTCCCCAAAGCAAACAAATAAACAAAAATCAAAACAACATTAACAGGACCGAACAGGGGAATGACGGTGACACAAAGTGCTTTTAAGAAACATTACAGTAAACAAAATAAAACGTCTCAGCATCAGGCAATGTAATCATATGCATTTCAACCCGATGTTTGGTTCTTATCAAAACCACTAAGAACAATTCAGACTATGTTTTTTCTAGACTGGCACATTTCACATTAAACCACTCTGAATGACTTGCAACTTAACTTACTGCTTGCATTATGGAATCTGTGCCATTGTCAAAAGCGCATAATACAGGGCAATAAAACATTTTTCCTTCATGCATGTGTCGAATTAAGTGTGGCCTTACCTCGGGACTGGCTGCTTTGGCCTTTTCTTCTCTTCCTTTCACCTGTTCGTGCTTCAAGCAGAGCTGTTTGTAGTGCTTTTGCCAGCGGCTGAACTTCCATTGAAGGCCTGCACAAGGATCCTGCAGAACGGTCCAGTCTGCTTCACAAGGCCCGCTATTGTCCGGCCCACAGAGCTTCTGTTCATGGGGGTCCTTCACAGAAAGAGGAAGAGGAACCGAGTTAACCTTTTATTCCCTCTATGAAGCCCAAAGCATTGTCTCATCCTTCCGCTGCCTGGGCTGGTATTTAACCTACCAAGCGGTACCTCAATGCCCACAGGATTCAAAGGAGGGGTGACCATGGGCAAAAACGAGACAGCTTTGCCTTATAATACTTCCGTGTGTTGCTTTAGGCTGGGGATCGATGGTATTTTGGTGGTGTGATAGGGCATTCATGTTTAGGCCAAACCAATATATTTCAGAAATGAGCTCATAAACTGTTAAAAAAAAAAAAAAAAAAAACTAGACATATTGCTCAGGAATGGGTCACTTCTGCAGAAGGGGAAAGATCACAGGTAATCTACGATTAGCTAATGTAGGTCACGCCTCCAAGGCCCCGTCGGTGTCCACTACCTGATTAACAAGCTTTTGATCTTTTTCAAACTGTCCGGTGCACATGAAAGCGACAGCTGCCTTCAATAAGCATTTCTAGCATGCCTAAGGAAAGTTACACACTTCAGTGAGTATTCTTGGAATTCAGCTAGCTTCCCCGGCATCGCATCACAGAATTTCACCAGCCTGTTTGTCAGTTTAGCGACAGACTTTAAAACACCTTCGTTGAATATAAATAATGATGTCCGTCGAACACAGCCAGCCAACTTAAGTGTGAGTCACCACCTTATTGATCACAAAGGCCAACTCTTTCTCACTCTCAACTTCATCACACCATCTCACATATTACTCAGCTACTCGTCTTCCACCTTGGAGACGCACACCGTAGCCAGAGAGCAAATCCAGCAGTTAATGTACACAATAGTCTGGGGAGGGAGAAAAGAGCTGAGTATCAGTCATAATTATAGGTGGATATTAATAACACTGCAAATATTAATCTTAGA
Organism: Semaprochilodus insignis; assembly: GCA_034552555.1. Taxonomy (NCBI): domain Eukaryota; kingdom Metazoa; phylum Chordata; class Actinopteri; order Characiformes; family Prochilodontidae; genus Semaprochilodus; species Semaprochilodus insignis. Next base: position 4,538,289 of record CM067497.1, read on the forward strand.
AGTAAACATTAAGCGGCTTAAAAGAAAATTGCAAATAAATCAGATTATCCTATAGGAAAAACCTCATGACGGATCCGAGATGTAATAAGTAGCGCGGCCATCTTTTTTCATATAGTGCTGCCACAGGTAGAAAGTAGCAGGCAATTCATAAAGTGTTCGGCACTGGCACATACATATTTCACCTTCAATTTTATCTTTTCATAACTCTTCCAGCCACAAAGGAGATTCAATTAGGTTTTCTGATTGGAGCGCTGGCATTCTGTCGGGTCATTCAAAGGTTAAAGAATTCAGTGCTACAAACACGATTATGCTACTGTAGCATTTGATCAGACCCTCTGTTTATCATGCAAGCCTGACCCCCATGTTGAGGTCTCAAAATAATGCCACTCGGAGAGATTCCCCGTAGGTAATTGCCAGGGCATTTTTACATCCTGGATTGCATGGCTACCACCATTTCACATTTAACCACTCTCAGAAGAAGTGAAATGCAGGCGCGCGGCGGGAGCGACATTACCGCTACTCAATGATGCCGAAAGCCGAGTGCACATTAAATCATTTTTATATAGCGAAGGAACAAGCAACATAATGTCATTTCCTTCCCCTCTTTCTACTATACCCCCTGAAAGAATGAAAGAGAGAGAAAAAGAGAAAGAAAGAGAGAGAGAAAAATGAAGATAGAAATAATCAGATACTTAATTTAATATGTCTGAGTTCAGGGTCCATCTGCTCCCTCTCCTTACACAAGTGACTTCATACATTATGCTGTCAAGTCAAGTATTATTGAGCTTGGGTAATTACTGGACATGCACATAACAACATAAAAAAAGATGGGAAACTTCCACAATGCTGCATAGCATCGCTAGACATTACGTTTAGTAATTTATTCACTACAGATTGTACTGTTTTTTTAATTTGCTATTATATATATATATAAAATACTTCTAACTAATTTTTTAAATGTGAGCATGTTTCTCCAAATGTGTTCTCTCTCTCTCTCTCTCTCTCTCTCTCTCTCTCTCTCTCTCTCTCTATCTATCTATCTATCTATCTATCTATCTATCTATCTATCTATCTATCTATCTATCTATCTATCTATCTATCTATATATATACATACATACATACATACATACATACATACATACATACATACATACATACAGGGGNATACATACATACATACATACATACATACATACATACATACATACATACAGGGGTTGGACAATGAAACTGAAACACCAGGTTTTAGACCACAATCATTTATTAGTATGGTGTAGGGCCTCCTCCTCCTTTTGCGGCCAATACAGCGTCAGTTCGTCTTGGGAATGACATATACAAGTCCTGCACAGTGGTCAGAGGGATTTTAAGCCATTCTTCTTGCAGGATAGTGGCCAGGTCACTATGTGATGCTGGTGGAGGAAAACGTCCTTCTTGGTGGTATGCTGACATTACCCTGGATACCGTGGCTCTTGATACATCACAAAGACTTGCTGTCTTGGTCACAGATGCGCCAGCAAGACGTGCACCAACAATTTGTCCTCTTTTGAACTCTGGTATGTCACCCATAATGTTGTCTGCATTGCAATATTTTGAGCAAAACTGTGTTCTTACCAGCTAATTGAACCTTCACACTCTGCTCTTACTGGTGCAATGTGCAGTTAATGAAGATTGGCCACCAGGCTGGTCCAATTTAGCCATGAAACCTCCCACACTAAAATGACAGGTGTTTCAGTTTCATTGTCCAACCCCTGTATATACAGACAGAAGTATAAATGTATTCCATCAAATCTGTTTTTGCCACAAAAAGGAACTTTCCCTGCTGTTGTTTATAAAAATTAAAACTCTCTATTTTCAGCATTTTTTTCCAATTGTTATACACACATACACACTTGCGCACACACACCCACAGTGAACATATCCGTATAATAGTTAGGGGGGGTTTTAAGATTTCAAATTCACATTTTGGCCTCACAAAATGACACTACTTTCATCATCGTCATGATCACCACCATCACTTTTATTATACAGAACCTTTTCCATGCTCGAGGTAGTTTTCCAATCACAGAATGTAAACACATTTAACAGAAAGCAAACGATTAGTAACAAAAGGATATTAAAGTACAAGATGAACACTGATACTATAATGAAAACAGGTATATCTTAAACGAGGATGGAGAGGACGCAGAGACTTGGAAAAGAGTGAGTGTGATGTTTTTACTGGCAGAATCACACTCTGTGCTTAGCTGCCTAAAACCTTTGCACAGGACAGTATACACACACTTGTACACAAGTTTGGGCACCCCTTACAAAACATATAATTTAAATCATAACCAGTGTTGGTCAAACCTTTGCAAATAACTGTATGTGTGTATATACTGTATATAACTGCAATCCTAGCCATCTTCCAGAATGTGTGTGTGTATATATATTTATATATATAAATATATACACACATATACATAAATGCATACACACACACACACACACACAGGCAGATGGCTAGGATTGCAGGATTGCTAGGTAGATTGACAGGATAGAGGATCTAAGCTGTCCTTTCCACCCAGAGTGAGGAGCAGGGCAGATCTCTGCGAATCTCTTGATTCCTGGCCACAGATAACTGTGGCATCATCCGGATATAACTTCGGGTCCCGGTGATGGGACTTGCACCACTCGGGGGAACCTTTTGTGTTTTTTTTTCTTTTTTCTATTTCTATTTTTCCTTTTTTGCTATGCTAATGTATCTCCATAAGCAATCCAGCTACCTGTCTCCTTCTCTGTCTAATCACTGCTGGTCCCAAATGCTAGTCTGTGCTTTGTATGTCACATACACCCACACACACAACGACACACACACACACAAAAAAAATCCAACAACAGGGGACAGGTGAGTGTGTGAATAATGCATGAATAGTTTTATATTGGGAGTGACGCTTGTCAATCACGTCTGCCTAAATCAAGACAGCACAGATCATTTCCATTTCAACTATCGGATATTCAGGTTGGAGGCACAGCTCCGGTATCTTGTGCAACCGCCACATCTCGCAATCGGACAGGAGGGATATCCCTAGCCATGCTTTAATTAACACTGGGAAAGTCTTGGTCTCATCCGCACCCTGATAATTCAAAGCAGTGCATTCAATATCTGTATTTACATGCCAGGATCTGAGCTGAGCAAACAAGCTCATTTAAAAGTTCATATGCTAATGTATGACATTTAAAGCAAACTTTACACGAGAAAAGGACATACAACAAAAGGCTTTGATTCTTTTTCCACTCTGTGAACTTGTAGAGCTTCCATATTCATGACCTTAAAACTGCAGCACCTTGGTGAAACGCTTTTGGATGTACACTATCCATTTTCATCTTTTTCCTCTCCTCCTGCCTAAACGATTTGACCAAAATCCATACAAATAAAAAGATGTTTATGTATGTTGTCTGGTGTGCAGGTGCGTGTGGGCGTATGTGTAGGTGTGTTGATTACCTGGCTTGTGGAGTGCGTGCTGGAGTTCCTGGCCTTGCCCTGATGAAGCTGCAGATGGTCTACCCAAGAGGTCAGATTGGACACCTCCACCTTGTTCTGTCTCTGAGAGTTCAGGACTCTACCTACAATCCTCTCCTGTTTCTGCGGCTACATGCACGCACACACACACACACACACACACAAAAACACACAAAAACACACACACAAAAACACACACACACACACAAACACACACACACACACACACACACACACACACACACACACACACACACACACACACACACACGCACACACACACACACTTACACACTTGATGCAGGTTGTTGGAAAGGGAAATAACGCATACATAACTAGCAGTACTGTTTTACAATTAATGCACCCTTTGTTAGAGAATTAAACGTGTTTCCTTTATGCGACTGGTATTCTTGGGAAATAAAAATGTGTGATAAATTGTACAGCATTTTAGAAGAAGGAAAAAAATAATAAAATAAAATAAAAAGATTCATACAAATCCTCAACAATTACATACAATATCAAGGGTTTAGTGCGTCCACTCTTTGCCTATATTATAGCTTCCATTCTTTTCAGGAGTCTCACTTTTAGTTTGTCAAAGAAATCTGTAGCCACACCTGCAAAGCTCAAGTTAGGTGTAAACCAAACCACCTCAAAAGTACTTCAATAATTCTTTTCACTTGATATACATGACCATTCAAAAGTCTGGAATAAAACGTATTTTATGTTTATGTATCTGTGTTAATCTATACACTGTAATTTACAATGTAGATTTATATCTTATTAACTAGACAACAAAACCTATTTTTAGATGTTTTAATTACTATTAAGATTTTAAATCTTATACTGCAGTTACCTATTTACAATATTTGTTGGAAAGTTCAAGCTCAATTTCTCAGTAATTCTGGAATCATCTCCAGCTTGTTTCAGAATTTGTACAGCTTCCTGCTAATTATTTTTCCTAACAAATCTGTTTGGTCAGACACAGATCAGATGATCAGTGTCTTATTTAACAGTGAAATTTAACAGATGCTAAATTTCCTCCGGGATAAATAAAGTATCTATCTATCTATCTATCTATCTATCTATCTAAGAGGTTTTTTGGGAATTTGTTAACTGCAAGTACTACAAATAGATAACGACGTTGTGATTGTGCCTGGTCTCCTTTTTTGATCAGGTCTGCTTGTCGTTATAGATGCTTTTCCTTTGGCCAAAATGTACTAATGTCACAATGCTGTTCCCAAAGAAGCAACCTAGACTGCACAATGTTATGGAAGACCATGTCAGCAGGGGAAGCATCATGGATGCCACAATGACAATGTTGTTAAAGTTGTAAAAGTGTAAAGTTTAATAAGTATTTCCTTTCTTTAAAGTAACTGGCTGGCTTATGTTCCTAAAGCATGCTTGTTAATATGCATGCTTCTATTATTGCGGCAACAAGATTCCCTGGCTTCGTGGCCCAACTGGCCGGTGCAAATTTTAACATTCAGTGTGTTATCTGCAAAGGGCCGGTGTGGCACATCTGAATACACTTGTTTAAACAGTGGGTTTCAGTCTACAAACAACTGATGATTTGTGCTCCTGCTTTGTTGGAATGAAAACCTGCAGCCACACCGGCCTTTTGTGGATATGATTGGACCTCACTGCTCCAGAAAGTCAGTGTTTAGGCACTTCACTTCCAGGTTGTGGTCATCAATAAATAAAGCATGTACACATCAATACATTCCACTAGGCTGTATCAGTTATGTCTGTTTTCATACTGTTGGAGGGTCTGGAATTGCTCCTGCTGCCTCTTCGACTCATCTTTGCTTTTCTGAAGCTGCGAGTTTTGACACAAAAGATAACCACAATGTCAACCAATTGGACCTCACTTAAGCAACCTTGATGATCGATTAGCCGAGCAGTGGATGAACAGGAGGCTGTATCTGCAGCGTGGTGTTCAAACTGCTCATTCATTAAAAGATGCTCTTCCTTATTGATTTTGGCTTAAGTAATGAGAAAGCTTATCCAAAAATCTTTAGCATTTGGGCTCAAGTTAAGGAAATCGATGCCACCGTTTCCCAGTTGAACAGTATATGCGAATTTTATGTACAGCAGACAAGATAAATCCAGTATCTGATAAATCAATAGATCTGTCAATAGAATATAAAGCTGGCAAATAACACTTTTAGGCAGTTAAAGTCAGCTGTAAACAGCCGACGGCCAATAAGTTAAAAATATCTAATCAGTATCCCATCCTGATGACTCAACTCTGAACACCTGTTATCTAGAGAAAATATTTTCATTACTTGACAGAGAACAGATTCACCAATTTAGCCTCAGTGCTATTGTGAAGCCATTGTTTAGCACAGTCGACTAGCTCTCATAACATTTTCACAAGTATAATCCAAACCAAAACAATGTGTTGGACGATTCCCACCTCTGCTGCCTTTCATTTGAGTCAAAACTTTTTAAAACAAGTCAGATGTTGAAGGTGAACTTGGACACTGTGCTTCATTCTATTCATTCCAGCACTAGTGTTAAAGAGAGCATGGTTAAAGCAGGAAGGTCAAAAGGAATATGGGAGACTTGCACAACCTCAGCAAGAACAGTCAAGAATTAAACTCCAGTCACCTTTTCAGAATGTTTCTTCTTCTTCTTCAGAGAGCTCTTCTAAAGTTCACTCGGTGAACCTGAGCTAATCTCTAGTGCTGAGTAATGAAGAGTCCTAAGCAGCAAAAGTCAGAAGACTGCAGTAATACACTCAAAAGTCAATGTCAAAAATATCAAACATTTTTCAATGAGAACACATGAGCAAAGAACTGTCTGTCAGTATCTCCTGTCAAATACAGTCAAATGTGCTGTGTTTGTTAAATTACGTTTTAAGCATGTTGCAAAACACCTGTTCTCACTAACCACTGAAATATATGAGTACTGGAGGGGAAAAAAACTGTATGTATACATCTGTACAAACACCTAATAAAAGTAAGAGAAAAGAAGGAACATTCTTGAGTGAGAGAGAGGCAGGAGGACAAAGAGAGAGTATGCACCCTTACAACCAAACTGTTGCTGCATAAGTTAGTCATATGCAGAAGCACACACCTCTGTTTAAAAGAGGTTTTGTTGTTTTACTGAGTGATAAGTATCTTTCCCAATGAATATGTTAATTTGTAGAACATAATATACATCAACATATGATATACATCAACAATGAGCTCTGTATAGCGATGCCAACAAAGCTATACAAGTACATGCTGTAAGTGAGAGAGAGAGTGAGACAGAGATAGAGAGAGATAGAGATAGAGAGAACACGAGAGAAACAGAGGAGAAACAAGGTAAAAATCCATAAATTCAATCCATACAGTGACTGGAGTCAGGAAGCAAACTTCAGCTCTTCTAATTGTATTCTACAAACCAGGGTACCCGATACCTCACAGAATTTAAAGTGTATTTATTCTTATAATACACAATAAAACTATGAATAATCTACAGGCAAAAATATACTTACTACTGAGAGAATGAAAGAGTGAGAAGGAGAGTGAGAGAAGGAGAGACAGAGTAAGAAAGAGAGAGAGAGAGAGAGAGAGAGAGAGAGAGAGAGAGAGAGAGAGAGAGAAGAAAAAGAAAGACAATGAAGGAAAATAGAAAGAGAGAAAGAAAGACAGAGAGAGGAAAAAAGTGACAGAAAAATGAAAAGAAAGAAAGGATGAAAGAGAAATAAAGAGAGAGAAAAGAATGGGAGAATGAGAAAGTGAAAAGGAGTAAGTGACAGAAGGAAAGAGAGAAACAAAGAAAGAAAAAAGAAAAAGAAAGAGAGAGAGAGAGAGAGAGAGAGAGAGAGAGAGAGAGAGAGA
>CM067497.1:4545734-4629307 GCA_034552555.1 Semaprochilodus insignis
AGAGCGAGACAGACAGAGAGAGAGAGAGAGAGAGAGAGAGAGAGAGAGAGAGAGAGAGAGAGAGAAAACAAGACAGAGAGAGTACGAGAGAACAAGAGAAAGAGTAGGCCGTCGTGGCTGAAAGTGGGCAGAAATGACACGGCTCCAGATGCTGAAGCTGCCTGCTGGGGATTCCTCCTGCAGCGGCACCGTGGCAAAGGTGAGCTACTACACTCAGTTACAGACAACATTTCCCAGGGGTCATTTCCCTGCTCATTAATATTCATTCCAACCTGATTTCCAGTACATCCGCGACACGCTGAGTCTTTGATGTGCCATATCATGTGCCTTAACGCCACATTCTCGGTGCACGCGTATGCAAAAGAGCCGCTCTCACACATCTTCAAAAGCGATGCACGAGCTACAGATTCTTACAAGAGCCCTGTTTGTCTGGGCTCATCTTCTCTGCACCACTTTTTTCTCCTGCGCCCCCAGACCGCCACACTGGTCCAATTTACAGGCACGGTTTAATCACAAGTAAGAAATAACCAGCTCCTCTGTTGGCCAACCATGACATTTCAATTGTGCAGCCAATAAAAGTATTACATGAAGAGAGCTGGGGATGATGTACTGGCTGGAAAAAACCTGGAGACCCAGGTTACCATGGTGAGCTACCTTTTCAATGCATACAAGGTCAAGAGTAAGTGACCTGGTGATGAAGAAAGGTCTTTTCACATCATAATATGGACTCCAGCAGCAGGCTGTGTTGTTTTTTTACGCTGCAAAGCTGAGAGAAGTGTATTCACTTTCGTCTTACACATTTCCCCTTTGTATACAGCGTTCCCTTCTGTATGTGTGTGAGTTTTACACGCTCAGTCCTTACCACATATCTAAATCATTGTATTGTGGCGTATATTTTAGGCTGTTTACATTTATTTTAGCAACAGGAAACATTTAAAATGTTTAAAAATGAGTTGTCAGTATATCAATCATTTTAATAATGTCAGATATCTGACATTTAATTGAGCAGAATTTTTGGTGCAGACTGCATTTGATTTTCTGCACAGAAAAGTCCTTTATAACTGGGAGATTTGAGGAGAGCTGATACAGCAGTATGGATAAAGGGGCAGTAATGGATGCAAGCTGTAATGTGTAAGCAAGTGAATGGTATGGCTGTAGAACACATGCAGAACATGGTTTAGAAAAGAATTCTTCACTTTTTTTTTGGAGACATTTCTTGCCGTTTGTGTTTAGACACAGAGTAATTTGTCTTCCGCATTTAACCCATCCGTGAAGTGAAACACCCACATACACACACACACTAGGGGCCAGTGAGCACACTTGCCCGGATCGGTGGGCAGCCCTACCCACGACGCCCGGGAGAGACTGGGGGGTTAGGTGCCTCAAAGGCACTTCAGTCGTTACTGTTGGTTCAACTGCCCCCAGACTGGGCTGCTTCAGCTTACTAACATATGACAAAGTGCGAGGAACAGAACTGGAATTGGTAAAGATGGACAAATCCATAGAAACTACACTTCTTCACATATACATGCAAATTTACACTTATTTTTGTACAATGAAAGGACATGGGGTAGTACCTAGTCTCACATCTATTATATACTGTCGCTGTATGAACAAAAATCTCCAAAATGGTAACATAAGGCAATGATAAAACATGATTAACTTATTGAATGTTAGAGTGACAAGGTTTATGCTGAAGTAACTGTGAAGCTTTTCTGTTGGTTTGTTGATCGTGAAATGTTAACACACGAGAACTTTCAGATTATATAAAAAAGAAGAAAACAGCAAAAAAACAAACAAACAAAAAAAAAAATGATACAAGGATTAGGGTGCGAGAATATGCAAACACCTATATTTAATAATAATAATAATAATAATAATAATAATAATAATAATAATAATGTGGTACCATATGTGTTATATATACACAGTACTATTTAATATCCAGTCATAAGAGCCATTAAAGGAGCAATATGTAAAAAATGTTTTGTCTAAAACTTTCCAAAACAAACCCAAATTATCAACACAATGTAAAGTAATAACCCTTTTGGTACTTTAAAGACAGCTATGTATCATGTTGCAGAGACATCTTCTTAAGTTACCATTATAACTTTGTACCTCAAGAGATTATAGTAAGTCGCTGTAGGATCAAGTCTTTTGGCAAGTAAAGGGATGAAGTGTGATGCTGAACTTGCAACATTGTTTCTAGACTGGTAAGAACTCAAGAGGGAGGGTCTGTGCATTTTGCCCCCTAATGTTTGTGCTGAGTGCGAATTTGACAGGTTGTGTCATTTTACAAATCGCTCCTTTAAGCATGAGGAAAAAGCAGAACACATCTTTAATATAAAATGACACAGAAGCCTCAACCACTAAATACTGTAGAATTTTTCAGTATTTAATGTGTCCACTTTGGACCGTACCTATATCACAGCTTCCATTCTTTCTATTCATGGAACTTGCTTTTAGTTCTTCAATGAAATCTGCAGACATACATTTTTCACGCCTCCAAAGTTCAGTCTCATAAGTGCATTTTCTGCTTCTCACAGGCCAAGTAACCGCAAACATGCTCAGTAATCTTGATGTCTAGACTCTGGAGTTCCATTTCATTTATTTTCCTTTGCCTTTCCCTTCTTTATTCAAGTGAATTGTATCTAATCTCCTCAGAAATATCTCCTGAGATATAACGCACACTTGTTTTGACTGGAAATTACTCTGTATTGTGGCCTATATGTAATACATTGCATATGTAATATTGCATAGTTTCAGTCCAAAAAAGTACAAACGAAGGACTTTTATGCCCTGTAAAGGAAAAGGAAAAACGAAAACAAACACATGCACACAAGCACATTGTATCTCCTCTTCGCATTCAAAATGAGGATTTTTACCTACACCAGTAGAATCAAAATAAAGTCTTGAGAAGTCACGGTCAATTATGAGTCCAAATTGGCATTAACGATTGATTCTGCATGGTCAAAGGTCTTCTCTCAGCTGACTGACATATTAGCTATACCCCAGACACAAGGAGTCAAGCAAGGATCAGTAATGGCCAACTCCCTTAATGTGCTGACAAACAACACTGCAGCTTCTTATAAAACATTCCAAAATGTTTCCATCCACTTCCAAAAACAGGCCAATCGTTAGAACATCGTCTTATCTTAAAACATCTGATAATAGTTTAGTATGGTATTATGTGTTTCTTTGGATTTCGTATAGACAGTAGAACGTAAATGAATGTGTTACAAAATGTCCACTCTTAAGCTCATTCATGGGTCATTTTCACCTTAAAAAAAGATATAATTATATACTAATTATACCAATTATATCCAAGTATATTATAAGATATAACTACATATACAGTCGAGTGCTGGGGATTTTGTCTGAATAACAAAAAGCATGGCTTTAACTCTTAATAATCAGCACATATTTCAAAGTTAAAACTTGTATGTATGACTGACCTTCAAGCCATTGATATCCCTCAATACACTCTAAATCAAGAGAAATAGTCAGAGTATGTCGCCTCAATATGTGTCTCTTTTCAGAAGAAGCTGTAAACCAATTCCACTTTGACACTATCCTTTATTCCCAAGTGATATCAGTCTTTACTAATACTAATATAAAATTACTTGCTTTAATTAAATGTCTGACGATACAGTTATTGTTCAGATTTGTACCTTGGTGCTGAATGCACACATACACATACATACAAGAACCAAACCAGGATCATTTCACGCTCAATTTTTACCAGTCTGTATACTCACACTAGATGCATGCCGTTATGCTCAATTTCAAATGTTCATAATTTTATATTTGGGGTATGAAGATTTACGTGCTGCAATTTCCCCAAAACACTATGTACACCAATGGCTGTTCTTACAATGGCGTAGGTTCTGCCATATCAGTATGATCCATAGTCCGATCCTGAAAGCCCACCAGAACAAGTTGGTAGATCCACCATTGCAAGCTATGACCTTTTCTATTCTTTATTTTTTTCTTTCTTTTTTTTGTTTAACTGTTTTTCTGTTTTAGCTATCTGTGTGTATCTGTGTGCCCATCTTGACTGTCCAAAAGTTTGGAATCAACATTTTTATCAAGATAAAAATATTTGGATTCAGATAAGTGCATGAAATTCAGCAGGCTGCTCTTTAAAAAAATCATTTTGGTTATTTATTAAGGAGTTTTTTAAAATAGTCCTCAAGAATAAAGTTAGAATACAATCTTAAACAGAAAACAGGACCAAAAAAATCAGCATAAATACAAAAGTTTGTTTTACATAATTTCTCAATATATTAAAATTAGCACATGAAAAGTAACAGTGCATTAAAATGTGCAGAAGTGTGTTCTTTATAGGAGACCTGCGCTCAGAATTTAGCATACAGCCGTACTTTAGGATGCCTGTGAATCAACGGACACACAAAACAGTTGGGATGCTACTTATTTGCTCCTTTACAGTCAAAGCCACACACCCTGACCAAAGTAAGTTTGCTTAAATACATTAGTAGCACTTGAACAGTAAATCATTTGGACTAATGCAAGTCCTGTAAATGCGATTTCATCTTTTACCTTCATATGACAACGTTTAAAAGTTAATCCGTTTTTCTCCTGTGTTTAGCCGGACACCTCCATTTGCAATTCTGATGGGATGGATTCTAATTAGAGGCCACATCATTTTACACAATCAGACAAGGGCACAGGACTGGTGAATCAGCAAATCAGATGAATTATCGTTTCATGCCGATGTGGTCCCATTAGGCCATGTTGGTGTGCTTTTTAGAGTCTGACGCGAGGACCTGCAGCTCAATTCAAAGCACACGCTCCCATTAGCCAGGGTAATGGACACTTCTTATGCAAAGTGGCCAGGAGTGAAGATGGTGCCGCAGAAATAGGATTAAATATTGCTACCTCCTGAAGATTTGACTGAGAAGGCACAGCAAGACAAGTGGCACTGCGCACTCTTGCTCTCTCTTGCAGAGAACAACAACCAGTGTTTGAAAGTAGTCACTTAATCATATTGTGTTTTAAAGTCGCACTGGAAGCATGCTTACCTCAACTAATACTGCCTAACGACTTTCAGCTAACTTTGGTTTTTGCTACGTGGCGTTTTTGCTGCCTCGAATTCTGAAAAATGAGTATTAAAATGCCAGAAAGTTGGAGAATGCAGATTTTGAAAAGCAAGCTTATTTTATAGGTCACAATTGTACAGAAACTTTATTTAGTGCTTTCATGTATTTGATATTGATATAGTATGCTATTAATATGAAGTGTGTGCAGTATTAAAAAAAATCACACAAAAATAAAAGCACTAAAAGGGTTCTTCGGAGCGATGTACAAGAAACATAGGTTCCATAAAGAGCCTTCAATGGATGGTGGAAGTAAATACGATGTGTCTAGCATCCGCATCAATTAAAAGCTTTTCCTAGTACATCAGAGCCAAAACACATTTCGGATGTCTGTGTATATTATGTACAGACATGCAAAAACTTGTGCACTCTAGTCAAATGGCATGTTAAGTGATTTGTGAAATGAATCACATGTTAAGTGAAATAAACACATCCTTCACAGAGAACACACTTGAATAATTCTTCAGCTAATTTTGTGCACAAGCTCTATTCGTTTAATGAGTTTAACATATTGGGGGAGAAAAAAACTTGAATTATAAAAATGTGCCAGAACTTTTCCCACATGTCAAATTAGGAGTAAGCAAAAAATGTAAATGACAGTATAGCATATTTATAAGTTGTGAGTTTATAATGTTCATATAAAGCTAAGTTTATAGAACAACAATGCTGTATTATTTTAGGGTGTCCCCTTACCTTTAGTAAGAACCATATTAAAGATAGATGTATATTAAAGATTGATGCATTATATTATGAAGAAATTAATTCAGTCTGAATAAATGTTTAACGGACAAAACAATAAAAAAGATATACTAAGAACAATACATAGAGGTCAAAATTGCTTCTTTATTTAACTTACCTGCAACTCTACAGGGGAAGTGATGGAATTAGGATGGTTTGCCATCAATGTATATTGCGTTATCTGCATTAATTTGTTGCATATGGATATAATGACAATCTTAAGATTTTTTTTATTAAGCATATACTGGATGAATAAATGCACGTAACACACACAATGTTTACTTGCTAAATGCAACTTACAAGAAGTTACGACCCAGTTTGTTTTTTTCTTCCTCTATGCTTAAAAACAAACAAACAAATAACAACAACAAAAAAACTCCAACAAACAAAACACACTAAAACTGTGCCCTAAAACGTACTAAAATACTATTTAAAGTTTGCTCCCTGTAGAGGATGTGTTCATTTTCAATTAGAAAATTAACAAAACATTTGAACTGTATGGTAAACGTAGAATCTTGCCTCTCATGACCATCCGCACTTTAGTGTCCCTTTTTTATCTAATAGGGAATAAACGTTTGCTTATCAAGCTAAATGCTAGCCAATCAAGAGTAATAAGCAGTTGCATGCTATAAACACTGTGATAACAATGAAGCTTCAAAGCAAAATACAAGTAGAGCAATCGCTGAAATGAAAAAAAAATATTTCACAGCATTTTTTAAACGCAAGTTTTGCTTCAATAACTTAGCAGCATATAAACAAGATACCTTCAACATCTACAAATCAATGGGCAAATAAACTTTCCACGTGGGTCTCCGGTGGCCCCATTTGAACGAACTGTCCCTTACCAGACCAGAACATTACCCAGAGCATCACACACAGAACATCCCTCCACCGGCTTGTTTTTCTTCTCACCATGCAGTCTGGTGCCATTGCTTCCCCAGATAAACAGTGCGACCAGGCTGTTTATATGTCTTAATAGAAAACGGGACTCATCGGACCAGGCAACCTTCTTTCATTGCTCTAAGGTCCAGTTCTGATGCTTGCATGCCCATTGTATGTGCTTTTTGTAGTGGTTAGGCATGGGCACTCTAAACAGTCTGTAGCTACACAGCCCCAAATGCAAGCTAGCTGTGATGTTTTGTGACTCATTCCTCCAATAACTCATCCCAGAATCATTCTTGTGAGTTGTGTCACAGAAGACTTTCTGTCACTTCTGACCAGACAGGATAGCCTTCATTCAGTCATTCATCAATAAGCCTTGGGCGCCCATCACCCTAACGCCTATTTGTGGCTTGCCCCTCCTCGGACCACAGCCAGTAGGTCCTCATCACTGCTGATCCAAAAACAGCCCTGAAAATAAGAGATGCTGCAGTTCTCTGGTCGTTACAATTTAGCCCTTGGAAAATTCGCTCAAGTCTTCACATCTGTGGCAAAGTGTCTCTTTGTCTTGACCATTTCTCCTGCCTCCAACACGAGCGTTCGTTTGCATCTGTTACATCCCAGAACCTCACATGCACAATTGTTACCAGATATTCAGCATTAATCATTGTATTGTGAGTGCTCATAATGTTTAAGCTCATCTGTGTCATCATCAACTAAAATTTTATGACAGTGAAAGGCCTTGATGACTTAGATGTTAGTTGACTAGACTATGCAACCCCTACTCACACAAATCATAATTCCTTTACTCAGAACACAAAACCACTATCTACAGCATGTCAAAAGTATATTTACTGTACGCTAAAGGTCACAGCAGGTCTGAATACAAAACCATGCACTCAATTAAAACCCAACATGAGTACTTAAAAGCCGCAGAGTGCGAAAGCACTGCAGTGTAGCAGCAACAAACAGTACGTGTTTATCCTTTGACCTTCAGTGGCGTCGGGATCGAAGCTCTGAGCCCAAGGCAGAATGAGTTACTGTAAAACATAAATCTGAGGCAAGGTTCTCCTCATAGCCAAACTCACTTTAAGCAAATGCCTGTGGTTCTGACACCGCACTTCATGTGTCATAGCCATGGCATATGGAAACCGAGATGAGTCAGCCACATCGGAGAGGGCTCGTCCATCCTATCCTAACACGGGATGGGGTTTTTCTGTCTCTCGGAGCAACAAAGGCAACTTGTCTGGCCCCTCCATTCATAATAAATGTCAAATGCTGCGGTTAAGTTCAAAAAGGCTCCACATTCTGCTTGTAGAGCGTTTCACCACCGTACAGCTACGAACACTGTCTCTTTCACATGCTGAGGCAGAAGAACGATCACTCTGCAAAACTGCAGGAAACAGATTGTACAATAAGGGCCCATTTGCCCCGAACGTTTAAATAAACGCAGAACACTTCAGATGTATTAAATAACTTCATCTTTTCACTAGACGGTTCCTCCACACTATACACGCTCTTCGTAAGAATCTGGCATCAGACGCATGAAGAAAAACTGTGACAATTTTTATTGGAAGGCTCTTACTGACTATAATTGAGTCCAAGTTTATGTTTAACCCTTATAGGTGTCATAGAATGGAAAACTGTATTTACATTGGCATAGTTGAATAAGGAGACTTCAGTACATAGATCTGACACACCGTGAACCTTAAACACTGTCGTTCCTCCTTCAAAGACAAAGCCCATGTTTACAAAAGAGGACCTTAACCCGGACCAATTCCAAAACACTAAACTGTTGCATAACAATCTTGTCTCACTAACATTTACACCCCCCCACAAATTTACATACAATGACAACACAGCAACAGCAGCTAAAATGGTGGACTATATGTAATGTAATGTATCGTTGCAGGCTGGGAAGGGGATGTCAGCACCTTTCATACCCATCCCAAGTGTTCGAACTGCCAGCAGGCTTGGCTGACGTTCATCTTTAAACAAGGCTGAAGTTGGTTTCCCTTTTACCAGTTTCCTAATCAAATGTTCTGTTCCACCTTAAATGCTACAGCTTGTTCGGGTGCCAGAATGTAACTGGAGTTCCATTTAAGGTGGAACAGAAAATTCTCAAAACAAGCATTTTAACGTTTCAGCGTTTAACACTGAAGAGACTGAACAGAGGAGCAGTTCCACCTTAATTAGCATCACAACCCCAACAGCAACCCATAAGTAGCGGCCATGCTGTGTGATTGTATCGCTGTTTGCTGGCTGAAATAGAACATCTTAAATTTCATAGTGGGGAACAACTTTAATTTACTTTGTGTTGATGTCCCGATGGAAAGCTAGTAGCTGGTATAGGTGTTGTTAGCTCCTAGCAAGCCTCAAGTAACTAGTATAGCTAACTGAAGTCTATGACTACCTAGTTTATTTACTTAGAAGTTAATTTTATCTCCTGCTTGTCTCCATTTCAAAATGTTGCTTGTGTGTGAATACTGCAGTGTCTCACTGTAAACCAGCCAATCAGAGCAGAGCTCACCAAAATATTTGAGCTCACCCAAAAAAAAAAAAAAAAAAAAAAAAAAAAAAAAAAAAAAAAGACACAACAGTTAATTTAATTCAAGGTCCAAATCCCAGGTCCAAATCCCAGGGTGTACATGGACATGTAACACTGCACATGGACACCCCCCCCCCAATCAAAGTCACATAGCTTCAATGGACATTAGGTTGATTTCAGTTCCTTTAAAATGGTGGTGACAGGGACCAGATGTTGTAATGTCTACAAGACAAACGTAGACAGTTCACTGATAATCCAGAAAGACCAGTGAACCAACATGTGTCTGAGTTTTATATGTAATATTCATAATGGTCAAATTGTGGTAAATCTGAAAGAAAAAAAATTATGGTGTATTATTTTGCCTTAGAATACCTTACTTCTACCTCTCCAGCATGAATGAAGTCAAAAATAAGTTCAAAACCTCAAAATGTAATCCGAAAACAATGTCTCAGGAGACACTTAAAGGGACCTAGACACTGAACCTTTCAGACATCTGGTTTTTGTCACCACAAAAAGTCTGATTCAGTAAGTTTCTCTCCAACATCACCATCATCTCAAACCACTCTACTTTTTAAATACCTTATGTACATATGCAAATATAGAACCAAGTGAATATGTACATAAGACATTTTTGAAAAAGAAATGTTTAAATTGATACACTGGTGTAAGTATACAGATGACATTAATATAATTTGAGCTTGAGAAGTTCTTACTTCACAGAAGAAAAACTTTTCCTTCCTTTCTACACCTGAAATCCTTCATACTTTTATCACGTTTTGACAATGACACAAGTACAAACAAGTCAGAAGAGCAGACTTGAATCTACCGATACAGAATGTAAACTGAATATGAATATAATTCACCGCATATATCTGTACGTAATTACTAAATGTGTAATATGTAAACATGTGGAGTAGTACAGTGAAACAAACGTAAGACATAGACAATGAAGACTACAAAGCTTGTTGTCACTGCAAACAGCAGCTGGCGCGCTTGCTTTCGAATGTCACAGTGACAATCTGGCACTCGTTAACGAGATAAATATATTACCAAAATCTTTGCCACAGAGGTTTGCCCCTATAGAGAGACATAATGCTTGTTCAACCCCGTCTGTGCTTGATGAGAATTAAGGCCTCTATTTAGATGCAAATACAAATTAGCTCTCCCTGTTGCGCGCATTAGAGCTCTTAGCAAACACAAGAGAGGCTCTTCTCGTGGCTCTTAAGAGGGCATCTGCATCCCTCTCTCAGCATCCTGGCAGGAGAGAGAGAGGGGAGAGGAGTGCAGTGCGCAGCGGAGCGAAGCAGAGTGGAGTGTGCAGGGTGGCACTGCCAGCTGAGGCTGGCATTGTGACAGAAATTGTGGGTAAAGCCCTCTGAGCAGCTGGAAGATTATCACAATATGCCACATTAAGGAGTAATTAGAAGCCAAGTGGTACCTCACTGCTGCTGACAGAAAACACACACAAGCTTGTTTTCATACAGTACTAGGACCTGGCATCATGCATATGTAACTACATGTACCATACATATATTTGGACCTATACGTGACAATAAAATACCTCGTATTACACATATTGATGACTGTCAGTACAAAACATCATATCACAGCTGCCATTGTTTCAACATGTCATGATAAATGGATCAATACAAATAGACTGCTAAACTGTCCTTATCAGATCAACAGTACCTAAGTCTGTGTAAAGCAGTATAAATGTGTTCTGAGTTTGTCAAACCACAAGAAAATGTGAATGATTTAATAAAAAATGATTTAATAAACAAACAAAAAAACACAAACAAACAAACAAACAAATAAATAAATAAATAAATAACCATTTGTATTAAATTAGGATTTCAAAATCATGACATAACGACCAGCATTCTTTGCTCTGAAACGCTGGGGGCGCATCCACTAAAGGCACTGAAACCAAGCCCAATTGCGGGAAAGGCACAGCACCGCTCAAAAACCACTACGACCAGAAAGATTGCTATACCACCATACGCGTATGAGCCACCAGAGGACACCGACATACCCGAGAATCACCCCCCCCCATCCACAGGTATGTGTTCTGCCCATCCCTCCACTGCCAGTAGACAAGTCAACACTGTGGGTCTGCAGTATATGTAACATTAATACATTGCTATATGCGTCATTTACACATGTAATAATGTAACACCTAAGTCTAACATTTAAAAATAATAATTATATGGTTTTAGACCATTTTGTCTATCTGGACATTGTAGTTTAGCACTGATAAAGGCACATTTTTTTGGGCTTGAAGAAAACCAGGGACATGGATAATTCAAAGGGCATACAGATAATGTCCTGATAAGAAATAAATGAGAATCTAGGGTAGATGATAATATCTAGTTCTTGTATGTGTATCTGCATTGATATTCAAGCATAACGTGGATATTCACACTTCATTAATAGGCCTCCAAACCATGCATACAATAGAGTCTCATTTAAATGCAGAAATAAAAGCACTGACAGACGTGTGACATCTTGCTGGCAAATCTCCAACGAATGTAGACAGCGCCAGCTCCTTTGATCCAGACACTTGTAGGCTCAGCCCAAGTGCGAACATATTCAAGAGTCCCTGATGCACTGCCGAGGTTAATGATATTATTGCAGTTATTTGCATATTTAATTACCTTCCTTGTTAAGGATAAGTGCTGTTTATTCAATTTGCTCCGTTTTGTAGCTGGCACGTGTTCAATAAGGCTCAATGAGCCAGACTGGCAGTGAGTGGGGGGAAAATTAACACGCATTCATCAATTCCATAAAACAGATGCTAACAATCAGGTGCTTTCGCTCAACAAGATCTCTTCAATCTTTCATTATCATTATTCCATTTCTGCATAATTATCCCCGCGCCAGCATGCGCCTGTTCGGGTCTTACTTTTGCTGGGCTGTTGGAGTGGATACATTTAACGTATCGACAGCAACGGCGACTGAGATTCTCATAACACACAGACTCATTCGCTAAAATTACGCATTTTCTCATTAGCCGAAGGCTATTGGACTTATAAATTATTCATCCCCTCTTCACAAAGGAACATTAATCAATTATGAAGATATAAAGAAATTAAACATGGGGGACAAGACAAGGCTTCCATATTAATATGCAGACATATCACGCTTCTACTGCTTTCGAATCAATACTTTTGTGATTCATTTGAACAATTCGGCCAAGATATAGAGGCGCAGTCAGACATGATCTCAGCGCAGGACTCGGACAAAGAATGCCGCAGCAGCCGACGCAGTTTGTTTGTTTTGGCTCCTCTTAATTTTTTATAGCCTGCACACAATAAGTGGGGAAATATCACCTTCTTCATATGAGAAAAGCACACCAAGTGAAAGCAGGGCCATCATAAAACGCAGAAGCACCACGAGGGACTGTTGCCGAGCAAGGCATGCAATTGGTTTGAACCCTGTGGCGCTCAAATTTGTTTTTAATGCATTTTTAAAGTTTTATTGGCATTCAAGGACACATGGGGAATAAAACTCATCCATTCAAAGTGTTGACCCTATTAGTATTAACAGATGAGGCAAATCTGGCGCACCATTCAGTTAAGAGTCAGGGCTCAATCTCTCGCAAAATAACGCAGGGCTGAAGACCAGGATGAAATGCTACATCTGACACAGAAGCATTTCTCAAATCTCATGCTTTAGAGTGACTGCAGTAGGATAGCAGTAGAGAAACTGTGGATTCTGCTTGTGGGACACATAACTGGCTGGCGTTTAGTTACAAATAGATCTTGGTACAAGCTGAGTACTGAAAGAATAGGCAATATTCATTGCTGAACTAACTCTAACTTTCTTTGTAGAATTGACATAAATTGATATAACTGTGAATATTATCAACCATCCAGGCAAAAACACTACCACAAAATACTATACTATACTTATTATAAAATTTGTTTTCAATATAATCCCTTTTGATATTAATTAATTATTTTAATATTAAAAGAGGACATTCTGTTCAGTTTATAAGATTTATTTAAGCTGCTAAAGGTCATTCCCAAGACTATTTGTGGTTCTTTATGTTTTACTTATCACTTGGGCTGGGACCACTTTATCAATTTATTGATCATTAGCTACTATGGCCATGATGTCAATAGAGAGAATTTGCTGTTTATTGTTCCTTTTCATTTGCATGATTGGCTCATTCCAAGATTCTGAATGCCAAACCTAATAATGTGCAATACCCTCACAAGCATGAATAACAGCTGTGGTCGGATTTGGCATTTACTGGACAAGTTTCTGGAATTAGGCCACTTCGATGTTCAGACACTTTTGCATCCATAGAATTGTGCAGTTGGGCCAGATTTGCTGGATGCCTTCCCTGGTACAATTCGGAGAAGAATTTCCTGTAGACTGGGATTTTAGCCACTGCTGGTAGACCCATATGACCGTACGCTTCCATACACCTGCAGATTCAGCTACTTCCGTCACACTATGGTCTTTGGCACGCCCAAATGCAATCACTCCTTTTAGCCAATCATTAACATCTGCTTTGGAGCCATTTTCCACACATGGAACAAGATATTCACTGCACTGTACCACCTCCTCTCAATCTATGGATCCCGTCACTCACACCCCGGAAGTATTTATAGCCCCATCACCTTCGTGCAGCGCCATCTGCAGGAGCCTGAAGTTGCTACCACTTTAAACATGCAAGGTAACTCATTTTTTGTCCAGTGAGCTTGTACATGTATGTTTTTTGGTACGTAGGAGTATTCCTCCCAACACTATCATCACTATGAATTTCTGAAGTTTGCCAGCACACCTACTAAAAGGAGAGAATA
The DNA here is from genome assembly GCA_034552555.1 of Semaprochilodus insignis. Classification (NCBI taxonomy): domain Eukaryota; kingdom Metazoa; phylum Chordata; class Actinopteri; order Characiformes; family Prochilodontidae; genus Semaprochilodus; species Semaprochilodus insignis. The sequence continues at coordinate 4,559,828 of CM067497.1, forward strand.
AGTTAGAGACCCTGTCATCTTTCCTTCTTAATGAGAACGTGGTCAACTGCCATCTCAAGCACTCCAGGTCCTGTTAGCAAATGACAACTGCTATTCGAATATGAAGCTCAGCAGTTATGCTCACCTCTGCACTATTCATTGGTGCACTTTATAGAAGCGTCTAATGTGCCTAGCCGTAAGGACTTAATGTGAGGGAAAAGAATTAGGTTGAGGCAGAATTCACTGAATGAGGGGACTGGATGTCTAATATCTTCATTTCTATACTCATTCTCCACAAATCAACCCATTTTGTAAAGGGAGAGTATTACACTCTTACTAAAGAGGACAGTCTGCATACAATGAAGCTATTAGACTGAATGAAATTGTGACACTGACATTAAGGTACTGATGTACCGAACTGTAATATTTACTTGACTCTTCTGCCTATTAAATACAACCAAAATGTTCTCTTTATAACGGCATTTGATTCATCACTGCATGTTTTTAACCTTTAGAAGATGGAAGCATTCCTGAATCTAACTCACAGGTCGCTGAAACAAGTGGAGCAGTTTTGTTTAAAGGGTCAATGCCAGATCTGTGTATGTGAGTATTCAGGAAAATAGTTTAGTGATTTTAATTTAATTAAATTAATGTTGCAGATTCGTCTCCACAATCAAAGAGACCAAGGTTTTAAACTCAGTCATGTCAGCTTTAAAGTGTAGTCTATGCAATGGAGTAAGATTTCCTATTGCTCTGGACAGCTAGCTAGCAGCAAGCTGGCTCCATTTACCTTCAAAAATTATACAAGGGAGAGCTCGCTAGCAATCCAGAGCAGCAAGACTGCACCTGGAGCCAAGACCTATGCTTATCTCAAAAGAATTCAGTGTGAAAAGCTGGCATACTGGACAAACTAAAAATATACATTCTTAACTTTAAATGCAAGTTAATGCAACAAGAGTTGCGTCATTTTGCCGCACTTCAGTTGGTTCGTTCAGCATGAAATGGGAAAACACCATGTAAACAGCAGAACATATTTTATATTATACAAAAAAATTAAAAATGCAAAAACAAGTTGCTGGAGCCCTAGTGAACTGAACCTAATTATCATTTCTGTGTAACTGTATAGTTAATCATATAAAGTGCAATCAAAGTTAAAGAGTACAGTTCTTTACTAGACTATTCTAGACTACTAAAAGTTTAACAAGAAACCCGAAAAAATAGAACATAATCAGCCATTCTATTCTCTGTTGGGTCCTCACGTATCCACTAAGTGCACACTACCTACAAAGCCACGAGTAGGCCTATGGATGAGGTCAGAGGAAGTTGCAGAAAGGACGCAGTCCTATTATACACCTCCATCATTCCATTCTTACTGCCCTCATTATCGGCCAGAGGCAACATTAAAAATGTTTATCTGTTGACCTTTGAAAACGCAGAGATAAATCCCAGCTCAATTAAAGACTATGCATCAGAGGTAGAGCCCTGAAATAGAATTAGAGCGAGAGGAGGCTCCTTAATATCCCGTTGATGCTCTGCAGGTGATGCTTGTATCATAAACCTGATCTCCCTGCTTAGGCAGCCTACCGCTGAGCTGCATCTGTAAAAGCTACTTAGAACACGGCTTCACACTGGACTGACAATAACACCGCACTGATGGTCCCATTAATGTCTCATCATACTGTTTTAATAAACGTAACACCATCTTAGCGACCGGCATAGCGTCCGTGGGTAAAGGAGACACTACAGACGTCAAAGATATATAGTGTATGACCATCACAGAGAGGTTGTTCTTCATTTAAGTGGCAACTCAGTGAACCCACAGGGAATTTATCACATACACGAGTGTATCCATGGACTGCCACATCTACATTTACTCACATAGCATACAATGAGTGATGCAGGAGTGACAACCCAAATTTACTTACCTTATTTGCACAATAAAGGAGCAATATTGTATATTTTTCTTCAATATTATTGTTTATACTGATGGGCATTGTTTTAATTTGTGTGGTTTTATGTACTAACAGTTGTAATTCATGACAATCTTTCTTTATCCCTTAGAAATAAACAGGACATTTTGGTTAATTTCCATATATGAACTGCATTAAAGGCATGCTGAAAAATGAGTGGTAAATAAACAATAAATCAATCAAACAAAGGGTTGTCTCAGACTTTTGCACTGTACTGTATTACATCAGGTTCAATGCATCAATATATCTATAAATTTAATTTGTTCTTAAGGAGGGAGTGTAATACTGTGTTACATAAAAGAGCAGAGAATTTGAGGTCTGCTCCAACTCACCTGCTTGCTGAGTTGGTGTGCTCGCTCCTCTGTTGGACTTCCCACCTCTGTTGGCACAATCTTCCTGCCCTATTACAACACACACACACACACACACACACACACACACACACACACACACACACACACACACACACACACACACACACACAAATTAAATAGAAATATTCTCATCAGTCATGTAGGGGACATCCATCTGTGTGCTCAGGGCAGGGTGAGATCATAATGCCTGGCCATTTGCCTGATTACAAAAGGCCTTAAAAGAGCTGGACGGGCCATGTGAATGTGTGATGAGATTACAGCTGACTGATAATGATGGAAAGCTGGCAGATTCAGAGCTCCTGCTCCTGAGGAACTAACACATCGATACGGAAAACCTTCGCTCAGTGCTCACCTCTCCATCAGAGGCTGCTGCATCCTGGTGCGCTACCCAAAGCCTGGTGCACCGTTCACTGATGACATCTCCGATGGTGATCTGAGCCGTCTCCAGCTCTGGCTTCTGCAGGAGCAGCATGGCTTCCTTCTTCTCAAACAACTGAAAGAATAAACAGCACAACGCATTTGAGCAACGAGCAATTGCACTAACTGACAACATGTTTTCCTGTCAGTTCTCAACAGAGTGTGGGGTAGGAGGGATCTCTTCTACCTTATTTTCTGAAGGGTAAGCTAAACTTTGGGGTACTAAAAGTTTTTGTTTTGTTGCATCACGGTTTTCTAGTGAATTAAACTAGAAGGAAAAAAAACTGAAAGAAAGAGAGGATTTTCAATGCAACCAAACCAGTTAAGACTCCACTATCCACTGTGTAAGACCTATGTCAATAACATCCACAAACGCTCCCAACTTCTCTGGGCTCAAGCTCATCCAAAATGGATTGATGCTCAGTGGAAACATGTATTGGAGTCTGACCAGTCAATCTTTCTGCCAGGTTTACAGAAATAACAGATGTTTTGTTTTCGGGGCCAAAGAAGAAAAAGTACCATCCAAGATTGTTACCAGCATAAAGTTCTTTCATGGACTGGGTTAACATCTGTGAAGGCATTGTTAAGGCTGAAAGATATAAACACATTTTGATGCGATACACATAGGACCCTTCTAGGCAACATTTTTTCCAGATGTCCTCAACCCCAAATGATCAGTAATTGTTGGTCAAAGGTAAAAGTGATGCATCACAGTGAGCAAAATACCAGCTGGTGTCGGCCCACTAATCTAGCACTGCCTGGCTGCTCACTGTAGTGGTACTGACGTTGGCTTCAACAGCAACAAAAATTTGGTTTAACAATTGTTCTTTTAGAAATGCTCATCTCTAGTTGGGCAAGGGGCTCTTCCATACAATTACTGGGACCTTACAAAGACAGGTTCTGTCTTTGATTTAAGAAATGAAAAAAGAAAAAAAAAAAAAAAAAAAAATCACTCCACTAGTCTCTTGGGAGAACTGGACAGCTTTTTAGCTTTCTAAATACGTTACGGCATATTTTAATGCTTTTCAGAGGTATCCATGGCATAGTTACAGTTGCTATGAAGGACTAAGCTAATCTGCTACAATGCCACCCTAAGGCAGATCAATGCTGCATCTGTAGTTGATCAAGAAAACGCTGATTGTGAGTGAAGCAAACTAAACAATGACAGCATAGTGTCCAATTTTGATTTTGAGACATTCAAGGGGTCCAGTAGGTTAATTAGGGTTTCTTAGACTCTTTTGAAGCCCATGTTTTGGAACCAAGGCACAGTCATCACATTTGGAATAAGTGTATAAAGATTTTCAAATAGATAAAACATATATGTTTACCATTTTCAATTCATTACAGGTCACACAGAATTGTGATTTGCATTTCACAAACTTTCCCAACTTTTTTAGAACTGGGGTTTGCAACACAAAGCAAAATAACTGACCCTGATTTTCTATATGTTCAAAGATGTGCAAAATGTGGGAAAACACTGTTTATATGAGCTTTTACTGTAACCATCAATTTGTAAATGTGCAAGCCACAGACAATAAAACAGCAGTGGGTTTTAATTTGGTGACACTTCATAAGGAGGTGTGGGAAGCAGTAAAAAAGAAAAGAAAAAGAAAAGAAAAAAGAAAAGAAAAGAAAAAAACACTTCATCTCAAATATCATTTGAAACCTTCAGGGTACACAATGTTTGCAATTCGTCACATGCAGGGAGCATTGTTTAATACACAACACATGCAAAGCTTAGGGCAGACGGAGCAAGCAATATCGTGTCTACAGCACCTAAAACCTTGCTTCCATTTAATCGAGGGGGGAACAAAAAGGAGTAGGGGTTTAAAAAAAGGCAGTCTGGAGATGCTGTACCTCATTCTTCTTCTGGGCACTGTGGAACAAAAGCGTCTTAATTTCCTCTCGCAGACTTTGAATAATCCCGTTCTTGGCCTTCAGCTGATTCCGCAGATCCTCCACCTGAGCCTTCATAAGGTCCCCTGGCTTCTGCCTGCAAGGAGGGGGAGGCCATGGAGAATATTAAGCACAACCTGCAGCCCCGCGGATTTCAAACGCACGTTAGGTAAAAACACAGCACCCTGGTTCTAAAACCAAAAGAGAAGAGGCACGCTTGAACATAGATAGATCAAAACACAACTAACTCTTAAACAACATGCCTGAAATGAATATCAAGCTGGAGAAAATCAAAGACGAAAAAGAAAAATACATATAGCTCTGAAAAGCTGCAGATAATTTGTCTGGGACCCCTTGTAAGAAACCATTAGCTGTCCTTGTGCGAGGCAGAGCGAAATTGCTCCAGACACTATTCTGCTCCTAATGGCACCTCCGTGGCTTTATTGAAGCTTCAGGAGTGATGGGCCTCTAATGAGAAAGTCTTAATGAACCTCCCTATCTGCATTGTATACTTTGTATAGTTTCTTTCTTTCTTTTCCTTTTTTCCTCAGACCCCCCCCCCCCACGGTGAGTGCCACAATTACTATGCAGCGAGTGGAGCATTCTTTACTAGGCTAATTCTGTGTGGCCTCTGTGTCTCCAAGCTGCATCATTATTGTCACTCTGTCACTCTCCGGGGAAGGCACTGTTCAGCCACACACCTGGAGCAGCTCTGACAGGTTCTACACAGACATATGGTACATAGATAAATAAGGACATATGGCAGCTGATGCACCGGTATGATAAAGTGCACTCGCTCAAAGGCAAGCCTGGAAACATTAACATCTATATTTAATAGAGGTGTAAATCTCTGACCCTGCAAGGATTCCATTTGATTATAGTTCTTTAGAAAACCATTCAGTCCATCAGGAAATCTAAAATTGAAACCAGACTGTATTCAATTTCAAAACAAATACTAATACTTTTTTTTTTTTAATACACTTACGGCAGGATTTTTACAGTAGCATATAGTAAATATAATGCAATAGAAGAGCACAAAAGATAAAAACAAAAGGTAAATGCTTGTGGTTTGTTGAACTGTTGTCATCAAATCATGTTAGCATTTCAGAGAAAAGTTTCAAAATTAATAATAATAATAATAATAATAATAATAATAATAACAACAACAACAATAGAAATATTATATTAATGAACACAACAATTGCAATTACTCTTCAGGAGCTTGTAAATGTAAAACTAATTCATTTGCACATACGTGTCAGATCTGTAAAGCTTCACAGTTTAATTTATTTAAGTAAATAAATAGGTAAAAATTAAGACATTAAAAAATGGCAGATGAATCAAGAAAGGTGAACGGAGAAGTAGAACATTCTGAAATAAAATTAATTAAATTAACACCCAGAATTCATAATTTCAAAAGTGAAGCTCTAATCACAAAAATAGTCACAGTACAGAATAAAACAACTAAATACCAAAAGAAAAAAAAACATTATTTCATGAGCTGGAACATCTAGAATTTTGGAACATTTCGGTGACTAGATTAACACTGTATAAGAAATTATAGTACATAAATCAACAAAAAATATGTAACTATAGCTGGGCGATATGGCAAAAATGCACAATATTTTGAAGGTTTTCATAATACACAGTAACTCAGAATATATATTTTTTCCTGATATCTGGCAAGCTGGAACAGTCAAAGGAGCACCACATTTAAAAATTACTAACCAAACTTCATTTAAAATTTCACATACTGTGCTGCACTAAATTCAGTTAAACACGACTAACATCTTTCCAAGGATATTTGCTTTTGTTGTAAACAGCAATTATTTCAGCCTGACACGTTTATTTTGGACAAAACAAAAACGTGTACACACTGAATATATTATCTTGAGTATTATCGCAGATTCTGACTTTCCAAAATCAACATAGTTGATGCTTCAATGCATTTGTACACCCCTAGTATTTAAAGAGGGTGAAAATAAATGCAGGGGTCCTGAGTGCTTTTTCGCAAAAGGGCATGTTTTTCTACCTTGCGTGTGTGTCCTTAGTGTGGGGCATGCGGTCAGAACCAATAAAACAGGACAGTTTCTCTCACCCACACAGAAAACACACACAGTGCTCGGCGCTCATCAGCAGTGATAAGCAGGCGAGTGGCGGAAGCTGGAGCTGAGCTTTTTGGCAGGTTTTGGACAGCCGATCCAGAGGGGTAGGCCAACGGAGAGCAGGGCCTTGAAGTGACAGAGTGTTAGTTGAAGGGTGAAGAAGCCCTGCACTCCTCTCTCACACACACACACACACACACACACACACCGGCTCGGCTCCCCCAGCCGCTCCGGCACAGCACCGCAGAACACTAAACTTCTCTGACAGTGCAGGCAGGCATTGGCGGCTTCCTGACGAGCGCTGCCGAGCTGCTAGCGACAGCTGTCAAGCGCCATGCTATCAACCACTCCGCAAACTGATATCCCAGCCACAACCCATAAATACTGCCTGCTTAATGTTCAGCTGCAAAAAATATAAATAAATAAATAAAATAAGCCTAATCTGCCGTCCCTTATATTTAGATATGTAAATGTTAGCTTTGTAGAAAATGCTAGCACGCGTCTGAACACCTCTTTTTCCCCAGCTGTCGTCCTGAGCCATCAGAAGTGAAAAGAGATAAACTGACGTGTGAGGGAGGCAGAGAGATCAGATACGAAACACTGGGGGGATGCGGGAATGACGCCCCGAACATCATGAAGCAAAAGAGAAAAAGAGAGGGAGAGCGCAAAAGTGAAAGGGAGAAAGGGAGAGCGCAAGAGAGAGAAAGAGAGAAAAAACACCTGAGGATTCACATAAGTACAAGACTTGCTCAAAGCATGCAAGTTAAACAAAGCACGGGCAGGAAGAAAACCTATTCAAAGTCTGCAAATTCTCCACCCAGCTTTACGAAAAAGTTTGTAGTACGGAAATTACCCAAACACTTCACAGTCAAATCTTTCCTGTGCCACTTTTTTTTTGGCCAATTTTTTGACAAAAAGCGCAGATTTGTTTAAATTACAAGCAATTATGTGATGTATTTGAGTACTTTGGCACCCATCGCCAGATATCCATCATCTGAAATATAGGGGTAAGGTGGGGTGGGTGTGAGAAAAAAAACCTTCTGAAGCTGAGGAGTTGAAATTGAAAGCACAGTGAATAGAAGAGAGGTTTCTGAATGGTAACTAACTGCAGTCAATTTGAGCCCCATTTCCTCTCTGGGACGTTTTGAAAAAAAGCAGCCTGCTCTGTTGGCGGATTGTTCCGGGCTCTCCCATGCTGGGTAAAAGGCTCCTGTCTCTTTACTCTGGGGCCCGGATCTTTCTCAGCGCACGGCCCTGACAGCCAGTCAATGCGATGCAGGGGCCAAGGGAGGCGTGCAAATTGACTCCCACACCCAGAGGGCATCCATTTAGCTCATCAGTACAGTGCATGTGTGCGCACGCGTACATACACCACACAGCCCCAACATGTCAGCACATCGGCGGTCACGCCGCCTCTGATGCCAACATGATACGCAATTAATCATTCATCGTGACATGCATATGCTTACATCTATTGCATCGCGCACGCTCGCAGGCTGAAAAGATTATACAATAGCTCACAGCGGTTTTCGGATGCCTAATTTCCAAGACGATCGTGAGCCTGTAAAAGCTCAGATCATCATCTGCTCTCTCAGCTATCAAAGACCTCAGATTTGCCATTATTTGGTTTAATTTTTCCCACTTTCATTTTTTTAAACAAATATGTCATAATTATTGCAGCAAATATTAATGTTAAAGTGTAATACGTTGTCGAAATACAATTTCACAACATTTTGGTTATAAGGCACCAGGGAAAGTGGTGTTTAAAAAAATGGCTCGCATAGACCAAGATAAAATTAGACCACTTAATAAATTACATCACGTCAGGCTGACAGATGATACAACCTGTTATATTTAGCAACGGAGTGTCTTAATGATCATTCGGTGCCTGGTGTTGGAGACACGGAGAGAAAGCGGTGGTGTGCTTTGTTGGCTATAAAAATGGCTTCTCAATTTTTCATACTGTCATTCTGCTCTATTAGCAAAGCCTAACACAATTAGTTATGAATATGCAGTAATAACATGCAAATTGTTCCCTCCCGATTGCCCCTAGGCAGTGGTCTTTGCCTCTCCAAACCCAATTCTTTCTACATCATTACAGCAGCTTGGCATAATTCATCAGTGAGGGGTGGGGTAGAGGAAAAAAAAAAAAAAACACCTCAGCTTTATTGCCGGCTAACCAATTGGCAACTGTTAACCGTCGTGCGACGGTGGTGGCAGGCGGCATTAACCGTGCTGTCCCGGCACCTTGCCACTCTGCCACTTGTGTGCATTCTCTCCTGGGTAATGTTAGACACTACATTTGAGCCTGCCAGAACAATTAACCCTTCTGTTAATTAGAAGGAAATGTCAGGCGCACAGATGGTACAAGCTGGCACCCAGCCATCCCGCCAAATGCTGCTGAATGAGGCTTCCCCGCTGCTGACAGCTGCTCTGCCGCGGCCCAAACCAGCAGATGTCAAAACTTTCCAGCTGGGGAGGACTTGAGAAGCAGAGCAGGGGGGTTATGGGGGCGCTGGTAGGGGGAGTGTGCTCACTGTTCACTCACTACAGCAGCAGCAGCACTTCCTTGCAATAGGATCTGTTGCTTTTGATCAAAACATAAGGACAGCTTGGCCTGGCATGCAATGAAAACGACCCTAGAGACACCGGGGGCAAGAAAACATAAACCAGATGTGACCGCATGAGCACTTTTAAACAAACACAAACTTGTTAATGCAATAGATTCACCTTTCACAGAAAAAAACAGATAAAAATGATTTTAGAAGTACTGAAAGGTGCAAAAGCCCATTTTCAAAACAAGCTGTTTAATAATAAGCCAACTTCAGCTCCCACATCTTTAACAAGATCCTCCAATTCTAATCTAACTCCAAATTGTTAGTTTGCTCTGCACACTTCTCTTTCAGTTTCTCAAAAAGTTGGACAATATGGAGCAGCTTCACTCAGTGTTTGACACTGAAGAGAGGAGCAGTTCCACCTTTATTAGCATCACAACCCCAACAGTTTTATAATGCAGTAACAACTTAAAGTGACTTTATGTTGTTAAGATCAAAAGCAAGTAGCTAGTATGGGCATGAGCGTATGTTGGCATATGGCTGAAAGGAACATGTCCCTACCAATATTCCGGGAGGATAGAATTGTCTCTACAAATATTCTGCCCGTGAACGTGAGCGACGCAGGCGCATTATTTAATTAAATTACTTTTAACTTACAGTTAGCATCTAACCAGTACTATTTAAATATACATTGCAGGAAGGTAACCATGGCAAGCGATGCAAAGTTACAATATGTACCAGTCAGTGATCAATATGTACTATGTACAACACAAGATCAGTGTGCTATCGATAAGTTATCAGAGCTGTCAGTCCACATACCTAATGCACTGGTGACTTACTCCGCTTTCCTCTTTTGTCTGCACTGCCAACACATTTTGTACTTTGTAAATATCATGTCACTTTTTCACTGGATCGTATTTGAAAAATTTCAGTGTATACAGTCTTGAGTGGGTGGGGTGTAATGGTGGGGTTGTTATGTCCCCATTAGTGTGGTGACCGAACCTACACCCTTGAGTATGGGTAACGTTAGCTACTAGCAAACTCCAAGTAACCAACATAGTGTGACAACTGAGTTCATTTACACTGAGGGTCATTTTATTTTCCTTTCTGCAACTGTTTAGGCATTTTGCTTCTGTGCAAACATTGCGGTGTTTTCCTATTCAGAAAATCAGAGCAGAGCTCATCAAATTATTCATAAGTCACCAAAAAAAAAGGGAAAATGGCTCTTTTCATTCTTTCCATTACACTGGGCGTGTAAAACTGCGGCTATGTAGACATCACTGAACAATTCAAAATGCGAAATAAATGCACACTATGGCGCCTTTAAAATGTATGTGACTTATACAAACATTACATTAAATATATAATATTATATAGTAATCAATCCTGAAATCAATCTTAAATTTAGTGATAACAGAATGGTATATTTGTGGTACCATTTGAGTTTGATTTATGTGACTAATGAGTGAAAAACAACTGTTATGCAACTCGCTCCACAGATCTGCAACGCAAATACGGGAGACTGGTGAGGACGCGGCAGAGGAGAGATGATTGGTGGAAGTGCTTGCGACAGTGGGCTGGAGCGCTTCTGTCTGCACTTTGGCCACAGTGTAGTATATTGATTTGTTTGCTTCTCTAATAACAGTCGACGAGAACCTGGAAAAGTCAATAAGAGAAGAGAAAAAAAAAAAAGTTGCGTCCGCCCACAAAGCAGAGCCTCTTGAAACTGCAATTTCTCACTTTCACAAGCAATGACACACTAACTTCTCGCAAATAAAAGACAGATTTATGTCCATCATTCCAACTCACGTGGCATTTTCGTCAGCACAGCTTGAGCTGTGTCTTATAAAGCATCTGTTTGACGTGAAATAATTTATAGAAATAATCTTGCAAGATTATTACAGTGAAAGGTCAAATAATGACATGCAGGGAAGGTCCTTCTAAAGTCAGTATAATTCTACAGCTCGAAGATTTTAAAAAACAAAACACAGTGGTAGTTTACATAACTGCATAAGCTCAGCTGGAGATTATGAAAAGTGTAAAAACGGCGAGAAGTCATCGGAGAGTAAAATAACGGAACTTGACATCAATAAATCACTGCTCCTTATTTTGACTTATTCCAGCGAGCATAAATATATAAATAAATGTGCAGATAAACAAAGCAAATAGAAAAAAAATGAGAAAACAGATGAAGGAGTAAAATTCCATCACCTACCACGGTGATACTACCCCTGAGGATCATTTCAATCTGTTCCTTTTAATGTTGACGCTGGTGGCAGGATGCTGCCTACATTTCATATTTACATGATTTGATGCCAGTGTTATTATTATTATTATTCTTATTTATTTATTTCTTTAAAAAAAAAAAAAGAAAAAGAAAAAGCGCTGTATCTGTTCCCAGAGCCGGCTGTGAAAGTATAACCACAGGACACACAGGCTCGGCAGCGTGGCGCTCGCTCTGGCACAGCCGCCCCCCTGGCACAACACCTTCCTCTTTGAACGCACTTGCTTCCCCAGGAGCTTGCCCGTCCCTCGGGTGAACTGGGAGACATTTTATCCTCACGCTTAAGCGCCGCTATTGCTCCTGGAGAAGCTGCTTGGCTTGTGAGGGAAAAAAGTTCTAAAAACTTTCCCTAAAAATGCTAATGAGAACTAAAGGTGAAATGTTACACAAGGAGAACTTCAAATGAAGCACAAATGAGAACAGGAGAAAATTTAACTTTCTGCAGGTGGGTGAGGGGAAGGCAATGTGCAGCAAGAAACAGAATTGGGGAAAATGGCTGAGCGAATAAAGAGGCAGGCAGCATGTAAATTGATCAACACATGCATGTGCTTCTGTTTTGAGAAGGATGTCGCTCATTGTGGAATTGGTTTACATTCTTATTAAGCAGGGTTCTGCTAAGTACTAAAAGAAGGTTCTATGCATCCAACAACAATAGCAAAACCATTCTGTTACCATTATAGAACCACACTCAAAATATGCTTTAAAGAGGTTCTACGATTTATGGACAAGCAAACAGTGGAACTCATTTCAGGGCTACACAGTTATATGTTGTATCAAAAGAAGGTTCTAGGACATACTGTATCCATTCATAACAATAGTGAATGCTTTGCCGCTGCCATACAGAACCACTTTTAAAAAGATTCCTTAAAGTGGTTCCATGATTTGTAACAGTGGACCTTCTTTGGTTCAAACTATTTATAAAAGGTTCTTTAAAGAAAAGGTTTGTAATAGTGGAAGCCATTTCATAGCTATACAGGGGGGAAAAGGAAAGAAAAAAAAAAGAAAGAAAAAAAAAAAGAAACTTGATAGGTAGTTTTGACATCATAAGACATGCGAATGGTTTAATCAGCCAGGACGGACCTTATCGCTGTACCTGACTAGGACTACATGCATGCAGACCATTATGACAACTGCCCTTAACACCACGTCAGCATCACCAAAGACTGCAATGGTGTCGTGCCAGAATGCTATGAAGTGACTCTGAATGGCAGCGGGTCATCTTCAGTGATGTGTCCGGCTTTTGCCTTGGTGGAGATGACCAACAAATCCATGTGTTGAGGCACCGTCATCAGCGCCAAGGTGAATGATTTGATGAGTGTATATATATGTGTGTGTGTATACACATGCATACATGCGCGTGCGCGCGCACACACACACACACACACACACACACACACATCCCCCCACCCTCTTTATTAAAGGACCCTTGAAGAACCCATTTTTGAAGTATGTGCAACTAAATTATAAAACTGTCTAAGTGAACAAATCCTAAGTTAACATCTTAGTATGGAAACAATAGCACATTACTTACAGTGAATGAGGAGTGTGAACCGAGCGGTCAGTAATCCTCTCCAGCGGCACTGTCCGTAAGGTAACCCCCGTGACCTGGGACAACCAGCACAGAACAGCACATAACTGCCTTATTGTACATTTACAATAACACGTTCCTATCAAAATGCCACTGCATGGCTATGATCAGCAGACTTAAATTACTCTTCCAGAGCAAACACATAGCAGACAAATAAAAACACTCACAGAATTAATCAGAGATGATTTCATGAAATATAATTAGTATAATTGCATTTGCTTATGCATCATTTTCATCTCCGGGATTTAATCAAAACTTTGACGCAACTACTGACATCCTCCACGGTGATGAATGGTTCCTTTTGAGAAGGCTGCCTGAACTCATCTCTCTTTATCTAAATCTGGAGTGTGCCACAGCCTTTGATTTGTAGTTTACCCAAAGTTCACTTTCTGATTTGATTTGGAACGTGCCCCGAGTTCGAGGTCCTCATCAAAGGGTGGGAGAAAAAAGTAAAACACTGTATTGCGATATTTTGGGTTGAAAATGTTAGCCTCAAATATTGATATTTTATTATTAAATTCATATTTTTAATGTGTGACCAATTCACTAGAACACCAAAATGCATTCCACAAGATGGAGCTATACTTTCCGTTGGGAATATGTGAATAGCATAGTGGACAAGACCTTAGTCACATCACAATATCACATCGTAGGGCCTATAGTGATTCCTCCACACACAATATTAATGCAGTAACATCCTCTACTCAGCTGGAATAGTCTTCCACCAATAGTTGGCACATTGCTGTGAGGATCTGATTGCATTCAGTTACAAAAGCATTAGTGAGGTCAGGTATTGATGTTGGACGTTTAGTTCTGGAACACAAACACCACTAAAACTTATCCCAAAGGGGATTAGTTGTTCGACGGTACTCCAGAGTTCCACTGCTCCACAGTCCAATGCTAGGGGGCTTTATACACTTGTTGCTGTCGTTTGGCATTGGGTAACTAGGTCAGATATAATTCTGTAACGAGAAGCTCTTGGGACAACATGAGAAATTCTGGGTTTATTGTGAAAATGCAGACTTAAGGTTTACAACTGGTCACCTCATACATCCTGAGTATCAGATTTATCTGGCGAGGCCATGTAAAAATGCAAATTTAAACACACCCAAGACACATTTAGAACAGATACAGCTCTGATCACACCACTTCAGAAGGTGGTCCGAGACACACTTGAGACACATGCTACAACAGTCAAAACTTTCATCAACTCCTCAAATTTATCATGAAGGATGTTTGAAGAAATGCACAACAAAATTGCACATTTCAAGGCAGCAAGCATTTTAAGACACTACAGGTAAACAACAGATAAACAACTGCTGATCTGTTTAGGCGTAACAAGCGGATTTGCATATTCCGTCCTAAACAGCAACAGATATTAAGTTCGACTAACCATGAGACCTCGAGAAGGTTGAGTTCATAGTAGGGGGCCATGATGCCCTTATCAACATTGTCCGATGGTGATTTTAGATAGGTTCTGTATTTTAAAGTGTTTAACCATTTCTAAAAAACATTCCCACAAGGAAGCCCAGTATTAGTTGGAGTTAAACCTCCAGAAACTGGACTGGCTAATCAATGCTTCACTATGCTAAAGCAAGTGTGCTGGGAATTAAATTGAACAAATACATGTAATGGTTTCAGGCCTTCGAGGAAACATCTGGAATGAAACGTTGGTTTTTAAACTAGCTCACAACTGCTGTTTCTGAAAACAGCAAACTTTTACTGCATGTATGTTTATTTGCATTTATTTTAATGTCAAATGGTGTTTCAACACAAACACAAACACACTTCTTGCCAAGATAAATGGCTTTAAATATTGCACATGCTTTTGGACAGTACTGTATACATTAAAATAGGAGGATAAACTCTCAGAAAATAGTGTTTATATTCCATTAACCAAAACATGTAAAGACTTTTGGTAGGAATAATACAGTCACTGACCAAACACTCAAATGTTTGAAAGATAGGAAAGCAAAGACAGACTTCACTGTACAAATAAATTCACTGTATAAAACATACCCCCGGCTAACATGGTCAGCCCATGCTACATCTAATTAGTCTTCTCTTGCCTTGCCTGGTGTTGTCTTTGGAGAGTTGGGGATTTGAGGCTGGCCGTGCTGGTGAAATATGGGGAAAGCGTATGTTGGAGTGAAATATGGGGCTGTGCATGAGGACTGAAATATGGGCAAGTGTGTGTGTTTATGTGTGTTTGGAGGGGTGCGGTGACAGAGGTCACTCTGGGGGAAAAAGGAAATCAATGTGGATGTTAATTACTCACAGGTCAAGTCCCTGTGCCGTCAGGTCTATTTTTTTCTCCTGACCTGTTTCAGCAGCGCTTGACTGGCCTCTCATATCTGCTCTGGTTCTAGAAGACCTGGCCAAACCTAGCTAAGAGTAAAGGCTCCTTTTAATAGCTGCCAGATCCGTAAACTACCCCAGCCATCACATGCATTAGGCAGCAAATATGGACATGGACTCAGGGCACAATCGGAAGGGGATAGGAACCAGGATGCATCCATTAAAGCCTGTGTAATATTTTATGCATGATCCAGAGATAAGGGGTCTCTTTGCTATTATTTTGCTCTAGCGCTCGACTGCTTTTTAGGTCAACAAACACAAGTCAGTGGAGACAAAAATACTGATGGATGCCTGCCCCCCCCCTTTAACAACTCTCAAGGAAAAACACCATTCAAGCAATCATGTGCTACAACCTTTCCAAGCCCCTTTTTATATGCATTTCACATTTCATAAACAGAATGGAGGAAGATAAAAGTGAACACTTAACACAATTTCACACAAGCAGATCAATAGAAAACAGGCCAGGGCTGCAGCAGGTACAGCTCTGTGTACATGCATTTGTGATTCAGTGATTGTGTGTGTGTGTGTGTGTGTGTGTGTGTGTGTGAGGGAGGCTAATTAAGCAGAGCGGCTAAGCTGCAGGAAAAGCTTGCTCACTGAAGGTGCACAATTGATATTAGTGTTGAGAGTAGTGAACTGAGGTAGCCAGAGCAGCATGCACCGAGGGGAATTAAACTGCGAGAGAGAAACAATAAAAGCAGGCTGGGGGCCCGAGCCGTGAAACACTTGCTTAAAAGACTAAACGGAAGGGTGATCAGCAGGTTCGTGAGCCGCCCATTATGTGCTCCGATTGAAACAGAAAATCTAGCCGGCCACCATGGAGAGACAATAACTGAAATTAAATTCCATACAACCTCTGTTTTTGAACCTGAGGAGAAAGTGCGGTATGTGCTGCAAAACAAGCATTGGTCCTCTTTTCTGAATTAGGTTTAACAGCATAATTTCATTAAAACATGCTTTTCAAAGGCCAGTGTTTGGCTGTATCTGACTTTAATCTACTGCTAATATTTCCAAAGTAACTAAAGCAGGACTGCATCAAAAACGGGCAAGGAAAGGGCAATTGAAGGCTTTCCATGCTCATAATGGCAAAGACACAATAAAATACAGGTTGTCTGCAATTTTTCAGAGCTTAGGAAATATACTTTTAAAACCAATTGGTACTGCAAAGAAGTAAAGGCATTCCATTAGCAAACATAATTCAACGAAAATTGAAACCTTCTAATAAGTGAATTTGATTGCTGACCCGCTGCTTACACAGTTGTTTAACTGTGCATGCACAACTAATACAATCTCTATAGAAAAGCATTGCCAATAATATATAGGATGCTCTGAAGTAGCAGCACATGAGCCTAAGGTTCCCATGACCAATGCCAAGCATCAAGCTAGAGGGGTAAAAGTGGTACTACGTTCTCTGGAGTGATAATGCTTCATGCAATATCCTTGGGATAAGTTGGAGTGGTGTTCACAATTTGGGGATAATATGTAAATATGATTTTTGACCAATAATGTGACTGCGATTTAACTTGTGACTATTCTGGCCTGGTATTTTGGCCAAATAGACCAAAATATCCACATTTTATGGACTGAGACTTGAACACTGAGGATAATGTGCCTCACTGGCAGTTAGCTGTGTTGGTTATGTAGCCATGTACACCGCACATGTGTGTTTGCTTGCTTCTAATCCACTCATCTACAGAGTGATTTACAGGCTCTGGGTTATAATGTTACATTTTCCCATACTAAACTTAACACAATGTTACTGATAATACAGGCAATCATTAAAACTGCCATTATTAGGAAAAAAGACAAATCTTTCAAATAGCAATTACAGAACTTATCACCCAATATCAGAACCTGAGCTCACAACATCCTCAGAAAGATCTAGTGTTAGACCTTTAAGCTTGGACTAAATCTAACAATCCTGTATATTTTACACAGGCAAAAAATACTATAGCCTAGATTGAATACAACTTAAGGCTGAACATATGATCTCTTATTCCAGGATACTTCCTGTTTGGGACCAAAAAGAAAACGCATCTGGCCAGGACTTCTTCATTTCTATCTGCGCCTTGCTGCCCTCCTGCCCCAAGTGCCCTGCTTTTAGACAACCAAAATATGGTAGCCATAAAACAATTTGAAAACAAAAAAATAATTACAAACATACAAATTTTAGTATAAAACCTATTAGATGGCAAAGGCCTACAGGTGTAGCAGGTGCACCACATGTAGGCTGCTTCCAATACTACATTCAAAGATGCCATTTGTAAAGACGGACAAATGGGGCAGGGTGGGGGGGGGGGTGGAATTGAACTGAATCGCAAGATGCCTACAAATTGCTGTTCATAATACACCCAGTTTCTACTGAGATTCAAAAAACAGGAGGAAGAAAAAAAAGAAAAGGTGCTCTTTTATTGTGCACAGAGTGATTAAAGACACTGCAGATGCAATTTCATAAGCACATACTCCTGTTACCTTTAAGGGCATGACAAAACCCCATGCCTATAAGACCCCCATACAAAAAATGTGCATGGCTTTAATAATTCAGATAAATCTGAAAATGGGGAAAATTAATAATGTGAATAAAAAACATTAGCTGATTAAGAAATGTGTAGGAAATGGAGGTTCTAATTTACTAGTAGGTCTGAGTGTCCACAGTAAGGTCCCATTTGTGATCCGTCAATGCAGCTCTCAGCCTTTATGAAAAGCCACGCAATTTATGGTAATGAGCTTTTTGAAGGTTATGACCACAGTAAACTAATTTGTTAGAGGAATGGCAAAAGCTGGCACAAACAGTACTCAATCATTAAAGCCAGCGGAGGAAAAAAAAAATACTATTAAAGTAATGGTCAACTGCCCTACGGAGAGGAAAATCCAACACAGCCAAGTAAGGTTGTACTGATATATAACGGGGCAAAACATGGATGTCGCATCACACAAATTACTTTTCAGGACCATTTCGAACATTAATATGGCTGAAATAGGGGAGAAATATAACGAGGAGCGGGAAAAGGCATCAGCGCTCGGGCCGCCACCCCAAAGCACCAGCCAACAGAAAAATACGTCAGCCGTCTAGCTGGAAATGGCCCATCAAGGCTGACTGACACCTCAGATTAATGCTAAAATCGGAGCTCAGAGGTGGCATTCAAACAATATTTAACTCTGCTCTGATAATTTTTCACAATAATGTGCGTTCTTTTTGAGAGCTGAGGCGATCTTAATCACAAAGAGAAGTACAAACAGGGATACTGTCCTAAAAATGGTAACTAGTATAATGAAAATCCCATGACAATCAAAGAGAAAAATCTCTTACGAAAGAGCAATTATTCATGTCTTTATCTGAGCTGGTCTAAACATGTTGTTTGTGACCTTATTTCAGTAAAGTCTTTAATAAACCCGAAACATGCTTTTTCCAATAACATCAAAAGAGCTTTGTAATTCGCTGTTATTTGAAGCACCTGAAAATGTAGGCTCTGAAGCGCCAAATGGGTTTCCAGTGCAGCAAACCTGCAGCTTTTACTTTACATAGACTGTTAAGGAGCAAAAGGCCCTACTGCTGCAAGTGCGCATTCAGAGATACTGTACAACATCCCCCACTATTCTGACCTGATATATTAACAGGGGTTTACAAGGGCATTCAACTACATATGTAAGTTTGCCCTTATTGCTGACCTTACAATGCACTTAGTATCTTGCACTTGAATAATGCTGTCTTGGCTCCTACGAGCAATTTATTCCAACTAACGACCGTCAAGCGGCCATAAATCAGCATTAGGTTCCTTTACCACTGAGCTGGTGATTCCGGCTGAGCGCAGATAGAGACGGCGGAGCTGATGCCTAACCTTGTATTGGCACCTCTATTGATTTTAATTAGTCTAATTAGTTCATTATTTCAAAAATCAAACCCAGCATTAATTACAGCAGGGCCCTACTCTAGTGACATAGGATTACAGAGTTAATATGGTAATGAAGCTGATCAATTATCACTCAAAGGGAAGTCATTAACAACGCTACTAGCGTAGCGTCCACTGGTGACCCTGTACGACCCCTCTCACGCTGCCAGTCATCAGTCCTGCCAGTCATTAGTGCCTGCTGGTAGTTTATTCTACTGGAGCTGCTTGAGCATTTCTTAGCTCTACTGTGATTCTCCTGTGTTTACAGTCAAGCTCGGCAGATTAGCGGTTTCTGCCGTTTTTAAGCTGCTAACGGCGCAGCGGCAGTATGGGGGGCTCTGTTGGGGCACAGGCTCAGATGCTCATTACAAGCGATGCCACCCCACAGAGTCCTGGCAGCAATGTAACCTGAGGGTTTCCTCCTTGCTGACGTAGAGACAGCGTGGCACTGGGCATGAGGCCCGCCCAACACGGAGGTGCAGCCAAAGAATAACGCAGAACACCTCACGCTGCACGGCTGCTTATCAGGATAGCTTAAAGCCTGGGGTAATCACTTGTTCTGCAGCATGAGAGAGCTTATGCTAACATGCTAACACATTCCATCTACGTCCAATGTTGATTGCAGGGAGGAGGAGTGCTACAGAGATCAAAGGAACAAGCACTGATTGGAAAGAGGTTCTGGAGGTGTTCAGCGCTGGGGGTCAGGGGGGGGGGGTGGCGTGGGGGGGGGGGGGGGGGTTTGGGAGGTGTCTCGTCAGCTGGGGCCGGAGGGCCCCTCCGGAGCGGGGAGGTCAAGTGGAGCCCACTGAGTCGCATCAGTGTGGCAAGGCTGGAAATGAGCCCCACGCCGGCTCACTGGATCAAAGCCCAGCACGGCTGATCCCTCATGCCCAAAGGCCACCAGTCAAGGTGAACCTGGAATTAAAAATCCTGAGCTCAAGGGCGGAAAATGAGTTTTGAAAAATGAATGAAGGGCTGTCCCGTGACTTTGGAGCAGGGGGATGTGTGTCGGGGGGAAGCGGGGGGTTCAGTGAAAGAGTGAGAGTGTGGGAGAGAGAGGGGAGGAAAACAAACATATGGATCACCTTTGCTAGAGTCAAACTGTCAGACTTCAGCTCTTGGAGCTCAGCTCTCAGATGCCTGTTGTCCTCCTCAAGGCACCTCCTCTCATGGTCCAAATCCTTAAATAAATAAATAAATAAATAAATAAATAAAACAAACTTCGTCCCTTCCATAACTCTGTAAATCCAATCTGGCCAACTAGGCAGGCTAGCCTGAGCTTTTGATGCTGGTGTCCACCAATACCAGGTTAGGACCAGGAGCACCCTGCAGCAACAAGCTAACCTTTATAGTTGTTGAGGATGATTACAGAAACTGATCCAACTTAACATGCGATTTTAGGTTTTATTTGATTAAATGGAGATTCTAAACTCAATCACTAGCTTTTTAAATGACTACTACTTTGAATAATTGCCTTTAGTACCTTTTAAGTGTAAAAATGATGGTAATAACTGCTATATTACTGAAAAGCCCACTGCTTTAAAACAATTATAATCTCAGAAAATGGGTAATAAATCTGAGATGCACTATGGCCATTCAATCAGTGCATCTTGCTCCTCATATTACCAAGTCTGATGCATTCTTTACATTTTGAGAGGCCTATAAGTAGCATTTAATGCTCTGAATCTATTCAATTTCCAATTATGTACATTACAACAACGGTTACTGCAGCCATGGGACAACTGCATAATATGCTTTTGGGACAGCAGAGAAGCAGTTCTTACTCCAATCTAATTCAACCGATTAAGGAAGCCATAGAGAAATACAAACAGAGATCATAATGTATGCTCTAATACTGGGTGATCTCGGTAGTGCACTTCTGTGTAAACAAAACAACAGTGTGTTTCTTCTGTGAAAAAGTCTGCAGACATTATTGCTCTAAATATTGCTGCAATTACTAGTACATGCAATGCAATACATAAAACCTGACACTTGTCACTTAAATACGGTAAAACTGTCAATTGCAAATCCGACCGTTTGTAGAGAAAGTGACTTTGAACTAGGTTAAGTACAACAGCATCAATAACCACACACACATGAATAATTAATGAAATGCGTTAATAAATTATTAAAATACCTATCAGCAAAGTACATGCTAAAAAGCACATATACTATATGTCACAAAAGAGGAAAATGTGCCAAGAATTTTTCAGAACATATTGCCTATTAAATTCTCAAGTATTAGAGAATTTGGAATAGATTGATTTGATATGTTTGGAGGTCATAAGCAAATACTCTACATGTAAAATAGGTTACAACATGCTTTTTCTCTATTACAGATAAGATGGTGTGTCATTTACTGGCAAGCTTTCATATTTAGACACTGGAGAGAGAAGAGAGCAGAGCATTTTGGGGTTAAGTGCTTTGCTCAAACACACAACAGTGTGCTGAGAGGCCAGGGACCTAAACCACACGGGACCAAACCCAGTTGATGGTCAGCAGCACTAACGGTTGAACCACTTACCATGAAAGACTGGATGACATATTGAAAATACAATCATACGCAAAAGGGTAGGTACCCCAGTTTGATTTTCTAGGTGAAAATCAAGGTCATATCATGTATAGAGAACAAACGTAAACAACACTTTATTTCAGTTTTACTGTACAACTTTTAAATATACAACTTTTATATTTATTTGCTCAGTTTATAGAAAGTAAAAAATAAAGCATGCAACAAGAACTGTGCCATAACTTTTACACAGCCCACATTTTGTGTGGCTTTAATGCAGAAGGACTGTCTGGAAAACCTGGCTTTAAACAGGTGATTTTGGAATACAAACATTTTTTAAATTCTTAGAAATAAGACAAATGGAAATAAGATAAATGATATTCACAAAATATATTTAATTAATGAGTAAATAAATTACCCATGTCTGTTTTGCTCAAGTGGATTCAGATATGGTCAACTTTGGATATATTGGCACCCATCAAAAAAGTGAGCAAAACATTAATCATACACATCCAAAGATTCTATTTTTCCACAAATGTTTGGAGAAGTTGCTAACTATTCATTCAAAAAAAAAAAAAAAAAAAAAAAAAAAAAGAATTCCTGCAAAAGTAGTGTTGTGCCTTCGGGATAGTTAACATTTATCAAAATCACTGGTACCCTTAAAAAAATACTGTAAATAAAACCAAAGCAACCAAAAACCAAAACCAATGTGTGTTCCTGGGGAGAAAAACTTTCTGATATTGCTTTTAATATCTAGGATTCCTACTGCTGTCTATGACCGCTGTCTGTCTAATATATATATACATATCATTTTACTGATGTATAAATACATTTGTACTTCTACTTTTTTTTTTTTTACTTTTTAGAGTCATTTTACTGATGCATAAATGTAAGGTAACATTCAGCAGTAAAATTACCAGTAAGCACAATCAGGGATAGTGAAGAAGTTTCAAAGGATGGAACAGTTGGAAATTTGCCAGAAAGGGGACTTTTGCCAGGTATCTGTGTATTGCCCCCATGCACTTCGAGGAGAATGCCAAGAGAGGCAAAGAGAAACACAAACAGCAGACTTTCAAAACTGCAAAGTTTAGTTGCATCTTGGGGTTTCACCCTTTCAAAATCAACATAAGATGCCACCTCCATGACCAAAAGACCTTTTCAAATCAAATCAGTTTTATCCGTCACATGCATAGTCATGCATGGTACAACTAGCAGTGAAATGCTTTGTAATGCTTTGATAACAAATTCCATAAAAGAAGCCCTCCCTGAAACCAAGCCACTAATACTAACGTCTGAACTGTCATGCAATACTGGAATTACAATTGTAATTATGTGTTATGTTCAGATCAGACAAAAATAAAGAGTCCTGGCCGCACACCATTGCCATGTTTGATGGAAAAGGGGGCAAAGAACGGCATCTTGTGCCCCCAGTAAAATATGGTGGTGACTCTTTGATGCTTTAGGGTTGTTTTGCTGCCAGAGGCCCATGGGTTCTGGTTAAGGTCAGTGGCATAATGAATTTCAATGATAATCAACACATTTTAGCTATAAATCTGGGTGTATCTGCGAGAAGGTCAAAACTGGGCCAGCTGGAATCTTCCAACTACAAAATGACCTGAAGCACACCTCAAAATTGATAATGACATTGTTGCAGCAACACAAAATCAAGGTTTTGCAATGGCTTTCTCCATCTCCAGGCTTAAACCCAAATGAAAATATGTGGTCTCAACTGAAGAGGGTAGTTCACAGGGGGAAAACCCAAGAATCTTAATAAGCTGGAAAAGTTCTGCATGTTAAAGTGCTCGAAGATCCATCTACAAGTGTTCTTCAGTCTTGTTTAAGCACTACAGAAGGATGCTTAGTGCTCACTGAAAGAGGCTTCACCAAAACTGAAATCTGGTGTGAGAATATTTTTGGAATCTGCATTTTTATGAAAACTGGTGCTACTAAAGAAAACCTTAATTCTGTTCCAAAAATCTTTGACAATAAAAGCGTGAAGATTACTCAGAAAAAATAACTATTTGCATGTGTGATTCTTTTTATATATAAGTTTTAACCAATTTTTCATGAAGGGTGCAAAAATTTCTAGAGCTGACTGTACAATATTATTCATTTCAAATGATGACTTCTCTAAGCTAGTGGATACAGTCAGATATCAGATAGCAGTCTGGACAGTTTAAGCTATTACTCAAAGAATACTCAAGAAAAACACATTAAGAGTGGTTCCATTATCGTGAAAATAACCAATTTAAATGTTTTATGTGGGGATAGGAACTAGACAGCTGAAGAGCTCCACAAGGCCCCTGAAACAAAACTATTACATGAAATATAATGCAGGACACTTATCAAGGCACAAAATCAGGTTTTCTCATTCTGCACACAAACATACTAAAATATGGTTATCCTGACCAGAAAAAAACTCAATATCGAGTACACAAATACCGAGCTCTTTTTTTAGCGGCAAAAAGCTGAAAAATTGAGATGTGTTGTTTTTCATCCAGCACCACTTAACAGGAAATAACCTTGAATCTTTGAGTTATCTTTTCATTATATTCTGTCATACTGAGTTTCTGCATTACTCTCAATTAAAGCATTTAGTTCCTGACCCACTTTAGTGAAAGAAGATGATTAGAAGATTATTAACTTATTCAGTTACACCACTAACGACGGGTTTTTAAATCATCCGTCATTGAAACTAAACAGAAAAAGGTCATGGAAGAAGCCACATATTGAGCACAATGAGCACTAGACGCATGTAGAAACTGATAAACACTTACAGTAATCAGTTAGTGAAAGCCCTTAATGTGCTATGCGCATTTTACATGATGAAGTGTAACCAGAAGGCCGTTCACTTTTCCCCCCTACACTGAATCTGCTATGAATGAGTCAGTCACTTAACTCAGGAAATGCAATCTTTAGAGCTCTAGAATGCACCGTCTTCCACTCTTGGACCTTATGTCCATCAATGATGCGTGCAGCCTCATACTGAACGAATGTTATAACAACATGTGACATAAAAATTCCTCACATGAATGATTTTATTGGCAACCCGTAATTTCACGTCCAAGCTGGTGACCTTCTCACTTGCTTCCTTCTCAAGCTCCTCCACTGTCTGGACTAAGACTTGATTCTGGTCACTCAAGTCGTTCACATAAGAGTGCAGGATCCGAACCTTCATCTACAATAAAAGAAGCAGAGATGTTCACTTTCCTCCTATAATGTAGTTTATTAGAGGTGTACAAAACAATGGAAAGCTCCCAATCACTGACCGTTTTATCAGATTGTTGATCCACAATTAGTCAGCTCATCTCTACATCGTCCATCAACAACGGAAGAGGAACACCACAGGACCACTGCTGATGATATATTATTTGGGTGGTGGAACATTCTCAGAGCAGCATAGTTTTACACACCTTGTAGGCTTACAGATAAAGACTACAGCTAATCTTTTTCCTGTAGAATTTGTGCCAATCATCGGTCAACCCTATATCAGTGGTCGCTGTCTGGCCATAGACCACTTCTAGTTGGATTTTTCTGGTTGGCATACTATTCAGACTATTCTGACCTTGAGGTGTTAAAAAGCCCATGAATACCTACCACCATGCCAATACCATGTTAGTGTGACGTCTGCAGACAATGATTCACCATATAATATCTATCAAATAATATCTAGTCAGCAGTGGTCCTATGGTGGTAGCTTTCCAGTGAGGGACTGGCACAGTGGAGGCAAACTGACAAATTCTGTAGCAACAGATTCGTAAGTGTATAGTAAGTGTATATATAGAACTGCGCAAAAGTCAGAGACCGCCCTTCATTTAATCAAAATGCCCATTATTATGCTGAGTCGATAGAACTGAGCATGTAGGATGTGTATGCAACACAAACTAATACCGCAAAACGCTAACTTCAAAAGAGAAAATGGAATTAAACTTTTTCTTTTTTAAAATTTACTTTTAATAACTATTCTCAGGTTGCACAATGGAATAGTGGATAGTGCTGTTGCCTCAAAGCAAGACAGGTCTGGGTTTGATTCTGTGTGGAGTTTACATATTCACCCCATGTCCATGTGGGTTTCCTTCAGATGCTGTGGTTTCCTTGCACTAAATCTTGAGATACTAAATCTGAAACTGTGTGTGTTGGACTGGAGACCTGTACAGGGCGTTTCCTGCCTTTAGCCCGAAGAGCACTGGGATAAGCCCCAGCACCTACACGACCCAGAAGGATGGGTGGCTTAGAAGATACATGAATGTATGAATGAATGAATGAATATAAATTAACCTCAGATATAACAATATGGGTAGCAGAAATATGCTATTTTTTTAAAACATTAAAACTAATTATATACATATTATTTTAATATTCAGGATGTCCATCCTTTACTTTTATCTCCCACTCAGCTTTAGTTTTTGAAAGAAATTAGCTTGGATATTTTTCCACACCTCTAAAGTTCAGTCTTAAAAGTTAGTTGCAGTCTTAGAAGTTGGAGTCTGGGGTGCTCAGTTCATTGTCCTAAGAAAACCAAAACAGCTCCATAGGTTATTTCTTCTTCTCAGTCTTAAACAAGTGGGTTTTTCAAGGGTTCAACAATGATTCTGTTTAGAACCTTTACATGGAACACAAATGGAACCATATGCATGCTTTTGATAATGGTCCTATATAGCACAAGGAAGGGAATAACCTTTTTAACCTTTTTTGGTTACACATATAGAGCCATTTTCACAAGTGTTATACACAAAACCATTTACAACACATTAACTGTAAAACTGAATAACTAGTTCACCATGTAAAGAACCATTAAAGCTTGCAAACATTTCCTTGAGCAATCATGGTTCTATATAGAACACTAAAGAACCCTTCAAGAACCATCTTTTTTTGTTTGTTTGTTTGTTTGTTTTAAAGGATGTATACATCCTTTCAGACCCACAGTGCTGAGTTGTCTTCACACAGTGGAAGGATAGACAGAAACACCTGTGGATGTCTTAGAGCTTGAATCTCTCCTCATCTTATTTTCATTTGACGTTCTCTTGTCAGCGGATCAACTTATACAGAATCTCCTCAGACAACCCTGAAAAATCAATAATGTCTTAAATGGCTGGTTTGACCGGAAATTATATAAATTAAGAGTGGTCTCTGAGCTTTGTGCAGTAATTTTTCACCGCAAAATAAGTTCCCCCTCGCCCACCCCCCACTACACTTTACTGTGGATTCATAACGACCGGCTCTGTATGACTTTGTGTTCAAACATCACATGAAGGGCTGGAACAAAATGGAAAGACTGCAAAAACACAACCATGACCTGCTGAAAGACTCAGTATAGACAGAGGTCCATAGCATATTAGCATTAATAACACACACAATCGAGTCACATTATTATGACCACCAGCTAGTTATGCAGCTGCTGGAGGGTGCGTGGAGAAGCATCCATAGAGTAGGTTCAAGTCTGGGGAATTGAAAGGCCAGGGTAGTACATGGAAGTCTTGGTCATACTCTTCCTACCAATGTCAGACACGTGTGACTAGGGAGAGTCACATCCACCCCAGGGAAGACAATCAGCATGTATGGGTGTACATGATCTGCAGAAATGGATTCATACCCAAATTGAGTTGAGAGTGCCTTCCACATGGATGAGTGGGCCTGTAAAATGCCATGAAAACATGAAAACTGGCAGGCCACCGCCAGCTTGTGTTCTTCCGCAAGTTAGAAGTGGTCATTATAATGTGACTCGACCGTGTAAGTTCATCATTGAAGAGGTTGATTCATTCTTGTTAAGCTGACTGAAGATTTCTAAGAAGACCGTGTGTCAGAAGAGCAATACCTTTTCAAGAGGGAACTAAAAAAAAGCAATGGAGGTCACTGTACACCTTATATACACTTTAAAATATGCAGAGAATAAATGAATAGTCTGACTCGTGACGGTCACCTACCCGCAGACTCTCCTCTTGTGAGCCACATTTGATTTCACACTCCAGACGCTTCAGCTTTTCCTCGTAGAGACTTTTAAATTCATTCAGCAAATGTTTCACTGACTTACTTACAGAACCAGGGAGGCTGTTTTTCAAGTCCAAGCTATATGTATCCATTTTGGTGGACTCTGTTTTACTCTGTAAGAGTAAAGTTTACTAAAGTTTTTACTAAAGCCTAAACCTGACACTGAAATTATTATTTATTAGCCTGTAAATACATAATAATTCCGAGGCTAGCTAACAGAAATATAGCAGCCTAGCTGGCTAGCTAACTAACTCTCTACCTGGAGCAGCTTTTAACATGATATTTGGCAACTTAGGCGACTTTGTCAGGCTTCTGAATAACGTAAGCTTTGCTTAAACCGTTTTACCTGGATAACCGCGAAGTTAAACTTGAAAGGATAAAAATAAATATTTGTTTTAAAGGCAGCCCTTGTTATCAAACCTGAGTGAAAGTTTGTTTGTGTTTGTCGTGCTGCTATTCATATCGGTCGTTGGGCTTGTTAACGGCTTCTCCTTCTGTGCAACGGAGCGCGTGCTGGCTGTTGAAGCCCGCCCCTGCTATTTGACGAATGGCCGTTGCAGCCGTCAATCATTAATCGCCGCTGCTGATTGGATGGCATGTGCACGAGGGGTTGAGTTGAGCTGTTGTATACAGCAAGAACGCGTTAGGGATACCTCGGTTTATTTCACAAAACGGCCGTTTACCAGATATCTTTATTTCAAATGTCAACACGTTTTAGGATAGGAGATAAAGTAGGGAACATTCATGCTGCACTGACTTTCCTTTTTGCAGCTTTACGCAGAAAATACGCTGATATGTGAAAAATCCCATTTCGTGTTTGCCTCGCTGAATCAGGTGGTTACCGATTCAGAACGCGATTGGATGAACGTCAGGCGGGGAGCGCGTCTTGATTGGTGCGTTTGTAGAAAGGCGTGGCTTCTCTGAGCACGCATTGGTCCGTTTGTTGGAAGGCGTGGCTTGTGGCCGTGCAACCCGGAAAAAGAAGGGGAGTGCAGGCTGCAGTGGCGCCTTTAGACTGCGCGCAGCCTTAAAATGGGTAAATATGATTCCCTTATTTAATGTTATTATACAGCAATAACGCAAAGCTCCATATCAGATCGTTTGAAAAGCTTACATGATCGCTTTTGGCTATGCGGAACACGAGTCGTGTCTCGTCGATCACGCATTCCGATATAAGTTAGTTACGTAAGAAAGAAAACGTGTGCGTTAAATTCTAATCGCCTTTGCAGAATTCACACGCATGGTTGGTGTCCCGTCGTTCCTAGACGTTAGAGTTCTTCAGACCTAACAGCGAGCAGCTATTATTGCTGAAGCAGTGCCTTAACCCGGTTTAAAGATCTAGTTGATTGAATTGATTTTCTGCTCTTGAAGCCTGTTCTCTATCTTCCTTTACCGCCCTTTTCATCCTGCAAGCAACTTGTTTCGCCCATGCTTAATCCTCACTCTGATTATCACTTAATGCTCCTGCTCCATTATAAAATTGGGGAGAGATTTGTGCAATGTATGGACTTTCAGAGTGAAAGGAGCAGGACTGTTATCGGGTGAAATTAGAATAGCTGAACGCTTTGGGCTTGATTGAGCTCTAAGTGGTGTGTAAGTGGGCCACGGCACACTCAAAATAATGAGAGGATTTAGAAGAATATGTGAAGTCAAAGTGGAGTATGATCTCCCTCTGGGTCAGAAGGTTCTCTTGAAAAACAGAGCAGCTACAGATCAGTTAAGGGCTGTGCAATATTCTTACACATTTTGATATTTTTCTAGTGTATCAAATGATATTTAAGTTAATAACATGAATAAGTCCATACTTCCTTAGCACTGCTGCTCTACAAACTTTTTGCTATTTAGTGCTATTTAGTGCTATATCAAACAATTTAATGCATTGTGAAATGCTTCTTCAGACTGATGTGGAATGTGATGTACATGGCTCTGTATAGAACCTTTTGGAAAATGGTTCTATAGGAAACCAAAAAAAAGTTTCTTTATTGTTACAAGCTTGACATTGTAACAGAGGAAGAACAGTTTTTGGTGCTGTATAGAACCTATTACACATTCTCCCTCAATCTGAAGAACCTTTAAAGCATGAAATGGTTCTACATAGAACCACAGCCTTTAATAAAGAACACTTGAAGAACCATCTTTTTTGGTTCTTCTTTGGTAAAAGAGTGACCTAAAAACCTGCTCCAGTAACACTAAAATGAAAGCATGTTTCTTAGAACCTATATATTTAGAGTTTATATACGTTCATCATCAAAAGAATAGCTACACCCAGAAGGAGGTGTGGGATTGCAGTGCTATTGGGAAGGAAGATAAAGGTTACCAGGAGCAATAAATGATGATACATTTAGATTGATATGAGCAATATTTATTGAGCTACACATACAGAAGTAGTGTCTCTCAGTATGGTGTTGGGCATTGCGGTCTTTGGTGACACTGCCGTGGTGTTAAGGGCAGTCACAGCGCACAGTGCATGTGGTCCTGTGTTGTGCATGTGAAGGTTCTTAAAATCTATTTTAAAGGGTTCTTCATACTCCCACACATCTCTTTAGTGGTTCTCCTAAGCCATCGCTCAAAAAGCCCTTTGGGGCACCTATATTTTCAAGACTGAACATTGCCAGTGGTTTAGGAAATAAACTGTAGCCTTTCTGTGTCAAATGCCAGTGTTGCTCTCCACATTCAGAACGAGGACTTATTTTTCTGACATTATGTGATTCTGATAAGCCGTCTTTAGTAGTGAATTAAACTCATTCAACCTTATAAAACTAAGATTCACATCAAGACCAAGCACACTTTACACCATAAAACGCCGCCTCGCAGTTTTCTCATTTATTAACTGTTCTTTCCAGTCATTCTTGCTGCCTCAGCCTTTAAATGTTTCATGAGTTTTTAAGTTGTTTTCCTGCGAACTTCTGTACTTATTACTTACACAGGCTTTGCATCTTCCACCTTTATACTCACAAAATCAATTAATTCTTTTAAATAATTTACGCTCTGCGCAAACTAGATTAGGCAAAGCCCATATCTTTGTGTCAGACTTGCTCTAAAAGCTGTTTCTCAGACCTTAACTTCGCTCGCGCTCTGGCTCTTACGATTCTTCCGTGATTAGGGAAATAGGGCCGCCTTGATAAAGCATTAAGCTAAAGTGCGACAGCAAAGGCCTCGACTCGGACCCCTCAGTACATTTGCAGACATTCATATTTTATGATACGGTCTTATCACAATTAGTATGGTTGCGCAGTGAGTCACTTCAGCAGCGCTTTAATCCCATTTCAGGATGACATCACCTAAAAAAGTTTCAAGCAGACCTCATCAGTTAATTATGAAATTGATATTTTAATGAGGAAGTTAGTGTTTAACACAGTAGACGAGGGCTTTTTCATCATGAAGCTGCTCTGAAAGAAATATGTATATTAAATGTGCCTGATTTAGATGAATGAAAATACACTCATCATCAAAAACTAGTTGCACCCAGAAGGAAGGTAAAGGTCCTGTGATAATCCATCCCATGTAGCTTGAATATTCTCACACAGTTCCTGCAGGTTTTGTGGTAGCAGTGAAGGTGGAGTGACACCCGGCTCTGCGTGCATGTAGTCCTGTGTCTTGCAGCTGACTGCCAATGGGGCTGCACTAACAGGATGACTGAGGGAGGACATGACTGCTCGCTGTATGTCTGCAATTGTGGCTGTTGGGACAGTCAGGTATAGCGATAACGCCCATTCTTGCTTAGGTCACATGCGATGCAGAGTGTGAAATTTGAATCCTTCTCATGTCTAATGATGTCAAACTTCCCACCAAGTTTCATTCATGTCGGTTGATTCCTTCCTGCAGCTACTATTTTATATTACAAAATTATATTTTGTTGACTTTAAGTTGTTATTCACTATGAAACTCTCAGTTTAAGATGATCTGCTTCAACCAGCAAACACGGATACAATCACACAACATGGCTGCTACGTACAGGCTGCTGTTGGGGTTGTGATGCTAGTAAAGGTGGAGCTGCTCCTTTCTTCAGTCACTTCAGCTGCTCCATATTGTCTAAAGTTTAAGAAACTGTCCGGAGTAAAATGTGCAGAGCAAACTCACAACTCTGAATTAAAGTTGTTGAGGATCTTGACAAAGATGTGGGAGCTGAAGTCGGCTTCCTATTTGCCAGCTTGTGGAGTTCAAGTTCAGAATTTTGGAATCGGCCCATTTTAGAGCATTTTAAGGAATTCAATAAAACAATGACAAAATCCCTGTGGCACAAATATAGCAGTTCATTTTTAGAGGTTTTTATGCACAGATTCAGCAAAAATAGAACAGTCGTATGTAGATAAAACACTTTTAATTAATGTTATCATTCTGATATCAGCTCTGCCTCTCATATGATGCAGCCTTTTTGCTTTTTTTACAGTTCATATTTACTTTGATCCATGTATTTTTCATGTATTTAGGCTAGAGAGCTTGTCACATTGAGACAACATAGAATTCTATTGAATGAACAGTGTTGCTTTGATTTAGTGACTTTTAAAACTAGACCCGCAGTCTGTTGCAATTAACCCCATGTATGGGCCAACGTTGACACTCATACTGCTTTTAGCTGAATTGCCCAGTAGATACTGGAAAGGTATTTGTACTTGGTATTTGGTATTTGTACCTTGATCTTCTCTACATATGTAGAAGTAATAATACTATATTGTATATTGTGTTATTCATACATAATAATGCAACTCAAAAATATTCACAGTGTGTGTGTGTGTGTGTGTATATATATATATATATATATATATATATATGCTTTTCTCCTCTCAGTATGTTTAAGTTCAGTGAATAAACAGTAACTGTGCATTAAAGTTTGCCCTCTGTAGAAGATGTATTAACTTACTTTCACTAAGGAAATCAACCACACATGTAATTTGACCAGGAGCGGCCAAACCTGTCCATACCACTGTTTCTCAGAAATAGAGCGCAATTAAATGAACATGATGATTGTCTAATCATCTAAAGTACTAAAGGTAAGAAGTGCCTTAAATCAGAACAAACGGCAAACAAGTGTCAGAAATTAAGAACATTACGTGCTGCTGTTTTGACTGCGAAACCCTAAACAGAGAAACAAACCAGCATCACGGATTCCAGTTCCCTTACTGATTGGCAGCCCACCCTCAACTTGAAACGCAAAGTGACACGCAGCCGCTCATATTTCATGTCATGCTATGCAAATTCCAGTAATATCACTCACACTGACAACATGCGCCTCAGTTGTGTGAAAGTATTTGAATACATTTTCTTCCCGACCTTCTCCCAAAAGGCAAATAAGTGTTGTCGCAAACAGCCAGCTACACTAGGCAGCTTTTCAGATAACTGGGCTATGTTCTCGGCTGAGATCCCCTCACCTACCCCGGAGGTGCAAAGGCCGGAGGTACAGTTAAAGCCAAGGTCGAGGAAGCATAGGCTCCCTAAACTCGGCGGATTCCAAACAGTCCTGTAGCTGCAGGAATTCCAGCGTGGCATTGTGGTGCTGAGGCCCAAGGTCACACTGTTACCCGCCTTATCAGTTTCAGAATTGCAGGCCTTAGCCTGCAGTCGGCTGCCTGGGGAAGAGATGCTTTATGGGCTGTGCTGGTGTCAGTCATTTGTCATTTAATACCAGTTGTCAGGGCCTTGACTCGGCTAGTATAACCTAATATATGTGTTCCTCGTGCGTTTTGTTGCCTGGAGATGGGCTCCATTTGTTCAAAATTCAGCATTTTTGTAGGCAATTTATTTGTCATAGTGGAGTTGATTCTGCATCATAAATGCTAAAGCGTCCGGGCTTCGTTCAAATATACAATAAATACGGCGCATGAGAAATGGCTCATAAACAGCTTTACAATTTATCTGTCAGGAAAGTGCAGCTTTGCAAATGTGTCTAAAAATGAGGCTGATTGTGGTTTTGGGGAATTATTTTAAACTAGCTTATGTCCTCTCCGCCTGTATTTAAGCTGTCAGGCGATGCTTCACGAGGGCTCATTTTTCTTTCCCCATTCCCATGTTGATCCATGAGAGCACAGCCGAGTCAAAGTATAATGGTCAATGATTGTGTATGAATCACGGCTCCGTATGTAGGGCAGGTCCGCTGATTACGATAGAGGTAAACACGTCCATCGATTGCGAATTTTGACGATTACATAAGAACACATGGATTTTCAGCTCTCCGGTTAAAGCCCCGTAAATTCACGTGCTTAATTTTTATAGGCAGCCGACATTGACAAAAGTGTCTAGTTGTTATATATTTGGCAACTACTTTGAGTCTGAGGGAACATGTCAATAGTAATCCTGGTATTGATAGCGGGCCTGTAGGAGATGTTACTTGCCCCAGCTAACATCTATGTGATCCTCTAAATCATAATTACATTAATATTGACAGGCCCTTGACAATAGTCACATTACTATTGATAGGTGGCTGTCAATAATATGTTCTCAAATATAACATATTCATTCATAACTTGTAAACTGCTCGATAAAAGCCTTTGAAAAGAATACGGAGACGGCGGATCCCCAGAGTACGCTGCCTGCTACGGTTTACCCTGTGTGGCTGAGCGGCGCTGTGCCACCGGGAAGCTCCTGTGAAAAGAGCAGTAAACCAGCACATGTATAAAACATGCCAACTGCTAATACCGCACGTTAAGGGTTGAGTGTAGGCCGCGGCAAAAAAAAAAAAAATCACAGCCTCTGCAGTGCTTAAGCTTGAACTCTTGGCACACCTATTCACCTGCCTTATTGATGTGCTGTACTTATTTTTTTCCCTTTTTTTTCCTTCCCATTTCACTTTCATACTCTCCTTCATCTCCTCTGCCTGGCCGTCATGAATACATCACAGATGCATGAATGTATTAGCACCAAATGAACCTAAATGATTCACATAAGAGAGACTCCTCCAAGATTGGAAGGCGTTTTCAAGATTTTTCATAAGCCAGTTTATTTCTGAGATTGCCCAAATCCGGTCCACCCTCACACAAAAGGGCTAAGAGGTGGCCACCGCTGGCACTGGCCCTGGCCCTCATTTTTGAACCATTGCATTTAAAGAGATAAACTCAGGCCGATACAAACGCATCCCGTGAAAAATTGCCAAACGTAACAGTTCTTAGATCCCACATAAAAAGCCGTCAAAGTAAAGTAGTTCCACATGGCGGATGTTTACCGCCTTGCCAAGCCTGTGCTGTCGGGATAATCTCCTGTGATGTGATTTGTCCTCGGCCTGAATCTCCAGAGGGGACAGTATAAGACCTCCCGTGCCTGTGCCCTGCGCAGCTAAAAGGGAATTTAGGATGGGTTTTACATGTGAAAAGTGATTTCGAGTGAAATGCAAAAACGCATAACCGTTTGCCTTCTTCTGATTATAGCTGGAGCTGGAGGTGACAAGCCCCTCACCGAGGCCGGCCCGAGCCCTTTATCTCGCGTGCTGAGAATCAGTCAGCTGGACGCTTTTGAACTGGATGGCGCCCTGGAACATCTCATTTGGTCACAGTTCGCCCGGTGTTTCCAGCATTTTAAGCCGGGGCTCTTGACCCCTGCGGAGCCGGAGCTCAAAGCCCTCCTCCAGCTCCTCCTGTGGAGGTTCACGGTCTACTCCAACAGCGCCACCGTGGGACAGACTCTGCTAAACGTCCGCTACCGGAACGTGCTAATCCCGGGCCAGAGGTACAGGCCTATGAGTCGGCAGCAGAAGCTGTGGTTTGCCTTGCTGACGGTGGGTGGGAAGTGGCTGAGGGAGCGCTCCCACACCCTGTTTCTACTGGGCCGGCCTGTAGACGCCGGCATCCAGAAAGCTCGTGGGACTTTGGCCATGATCAGTGGCCTGGCCAAAGCGGCCAGCTTGTTCAACTTCTTGCTGTTCCTCCAGAGCGGCACCTTCCCCACGTTGACGGAGAGGCTGCTGGGGGTGCAGCCCGTTTTCAGCCGACCTCAGGGACCTAGGGACATCAACTTCCAGTATATGAACCGTGAGCTGCTTTGGCACGGCTTTGCAGAGTTCCTCATCTTCTTGCTGCCACTGGTCAACACCTGGAAGCTGAAGGCTAGCCTTTCTGCACTCTTTTCTCTAGCGGATAAGACAAAAGGTGGCACGGACGCAGAAACGTCCAGCCATATGGAGTGTGCCGTCTGCGGAGAGTGGCCCACCATGCCCCATTCCATCGGCTGCAGCCACGTCTTCTGCTACTACTGCGTCAAAAGCCACACCATGTCTGACATCTTCTTTACATGCCCCAAATGCAGCGCGGAGCTGGTGACAGTACAGCCAGTCAAGCTCCAGATAGAACTGACTGAAATGCGTGCAAGCTGACTTCTCTAACATGCTCCTGCTACAAACAGAGCTGATTGATTTGGCTTTTTTGGAGCCTGTCAGTAGTACAAATGCGAATTTCTGTTTGAACACTGGGGCTTATCACAGAGATTGGCTGATGAAAGAATGTGGCTCGTGCCTTTGCCGAAATGAGAGTATTTGTTGCCATTAAATATGCAAGATTTCGTACAAAGACCGACTAGAGACAAACTTAATGATGTTTAAATTTAAATCAACATTATTCGTGTCGCTAATTAATTCCTCTTCATGAAAGTTTGATGGAGAGCAGGGTATCAGAGGTCCACTTTTCTGCATTCTTGGATAGAGCGTAGTGCAAATGAATAAACATCAAAACAACCCACTGCTCAAACTGCCTGCACGTTCCAATTCCCCCCATCCCTTATGAAGTGCGAAATTTGCACAAGATCAAGGAGAGGCCATGATAGCAATGAAGGGGGAGGTGGAGGCGGGTGAGTGGGTGCAGATTGACAGACATCCTATCCTAATCTCCTTGGCCCTTCTTAAGACGGCAGTAAACTGTAACAAACCCTGGTAGGACCGTGCAAGTTTTAGGCATATTATGCGCTAATCCTAATAATAACCACAAAGATGGTTATTTATTCTGGCGTTAACCTTCTCCAATGAGCCATGCCTCAGGCAAAATGCACCCAAGTGGGCTCAGGCCTACTGGAAAGCCCCACCTTTTTTTGATCGCATGGCCTTAATTGCTGATTGCGGAGGCAATCAATCACGACTCCAGACTGTGATGGGCCCCTTGGTTTGCTGGGGTGTTTTTTTTCCAGCATCTTTGTAATCGCTTTGCTGAAGTTTTCTACAAAGAGAATTTGCAGGCGGGGAAATGCAGGCCTGAGCTGTCCTCATATGGCTTCATCTCATGTGTCATCAGTAGCCAAAGAAGAATGTGCTTTCTGACTAATTTTGATGCTTGCGGAAAAGGGGTTTTTGCCTGAAGATAACCTATTAAAATACATTATACAAGATGGTAAACAGATGCAGTGAAGATTTAGCAACTCGTGGAGGTATGCATTTGAAAATGTGTGTTGTTATTAAAAAAATATCCAATGAAATTGTGCTTGAGTGCAGAGGCTGCCCTTTCAGATGAGCAGCAGTAGATGATGATGATGATGATGATGTGCCATGTTAGTGTGTCAAGCCAGCACTGAATATAAAAACTTGTTATTGATTGATTGAAGCCACTAACTCTCTAACTCTCGAGTTTGATGTAGTATGTAAACATTGTCAAAGTTTCAAACTGTACCATTCATCCTCACACTGTACAGTCCATGTATGGATACAAAGCTGCAAAGACAGTCAATTTTAATTCAGTATTTTCATTATGTTGTTAAAACCTGGACATTTTTACACTGTATAAAACCTACAGCTGTCAAACAACATCCCTTCACATTGAAGTTGTAGGAACAGTTTCAGCCCAGACTGGTTTATAAACAAGGAACAATGCAATGCACCCAATCAGAGGAAACCCTATTTACATGTGAGTCTTAAAGGCACAGTTACAAAAGCAACATGTTTAATTCTGTAAAGCAATAAAGAACAGTTGGACATGGTCATGTAAAATGATTTATGGCTGTTTTTGCTTCATTAATCTACACAAATGTTGTAAGTGGAAATTTACAAATATATGGATATGGTTTTTTGTTTCTAGCTAACATCAGCTAGCAAAGTTAGCCCAGGTACAGCTACACTGTCTCTGTATCCTGAGTCCTTAACAATGCTCGTAGTCACATTAAATCATGTTACGGTTTTGTTATAGCAAAGGATAAACAATCTAATTTTAAGTCTGAGGAAAAATAATTTTCAATGTTGCAGCGTCATGAATACATGAATAGAGTAGCACCTGAAACAGAGTACTTGAATACTTCTACAAGTCTCTAAGGGGGAACGTTCTAGGACACCTATTTGGGATACATGGCAAAAATGGTCACACTGTAGGCTACCTAGTAATACACTTAACAGTGTAGGATACCTAACAATACAATCACACTGAATGACACCTAGCAATACAATCGCACTGTAGGATACCTAACAATACAATCACACTGTATGATATCTAACAAATTTGTCACAGTGTAGGATACCTAGAAAAACAGTCACATTGTAGGCTACCTAGCAATGCATGCATCAGTGTAGGATATCTTGCAATACAATTACACAGTAGAATACATGGCAAAACGGTCACACTGTAGGATACCTAGCAATACAATCGTACTGTAGGCAATCTAGCAGTACAGTCACAATGTCTGATGTCTAGCAAAGTAGTCACAGTGTAGTATACCTAGCAATATAGTCACACTGTAGGATACCTAACATTACAGTCACACTGTAGGATACCTAGCAATACAGTCACACAGAAGGACATCTAGCAATACAATCACACTGTAGGCAATCTAGCAATACACTTAACAGTGTAGGATACCTAGCAATACAATCACCCTGTAGGATACATGGCAAAGCAGTCAAACTGTAAGATACTTAGCAATACACTTAACAGTGTAGGATACTTAGCAGTACAGTCACAATGAAGGACACCTAGCAATACAGTCACACTGTAGGCAATCTAGCAGTACAATCACACTGTATGATATCTAGCAAAGTAGTCAGTGTAGGATACCTATCAATACAGTCACACTGTAGGACACCACATATATATATATATATATATATATATATATATATATATATATATATATATATATATATGCTCTGCCAAAAGCTCAGAAGGGCTTATCCAGATGATAATCATTCAGCTTTAGAATTAAGACCTCCGCTACACTGAGAATACACTACAGTAATATTTACATATTCAGCTTGTACCGTATGCCTTTTTCTCCAATATCTGATCTTATAGGAGGTTTATCATAGTAATGAACATTGCCTTTAGGATGCTCTTTTAATGCATACAAAGATTAGGCTGTAATGCACTTGATGCCACACACATTACGTTAATGTGCATTTATGTAGCCGCAACGTGAACAGATTACTGTAATTCAGCCCTCATAAGATAAATCGCAAACATCTTTGACATTTAATTTTCTTTTTGGTGCAGGATGTACACAAGCAGGTTAACTTTCATTTTCTTTTATACAGTTATATAATGCCTGATTACACAAGGCTAGATCTTTTAAGTTGGGTAAGTGAGTGTGCGTGACGTGTGGGCAGCTAGGAATGCTGCAGATGACTGTAGAAACAGACGGAGTTAGGCATGAGGCCTTTTTTATGCTTCCACCATAGTAAGTTTTTCATTCTGTACTTTGTCTCACATAAATCTCTTTTTTTTCCCCGCTATGCTCCACCTCCCCTTTTGCCTCTAACACGTGTAAACTCTGACATCATTTACGGTGTAAATTGCCCCCATGCTTTTACATGCAGGCGTAGAAAGAACAGTATTAAAGTATGCCTTCTCCTGACAAGATTTCCACTTTGATGAGCAATTCTGCTCATTACAGTCTACATGCCTGATCCTTTGATGTCAGGTATTGATTTTTCTTATTAATGAGGCTAAAAGTAAAGCGCTCTATTTTAGTCCCTGTAATGCTGCCACTTAGCTTTTGTAGCCATTCATGCTTTAATTGAATTGTGTCTTTTAGCGAACTTGAAAAGGACTGGCTTTGAATATCTCTGAAACCTGAAGGTCTTGCTCGTTTCTGCAGTTCTTCTCAAGTGCATCAACAGAAGCCTGATGTTTTTTTACACATAGCGCAAAGCGCTACATGGGCTTTGTGAAAACGTGCGCTTTCAAAATGGAAGAAAAAGAAAAAGCACAAAATAAAACAGTAAACAGTAAAATCTGCATTCTTAGCTGTCAAAAAGGCTCCTGAGTAGTTTTGTCCTTTTAAAGTCTACAAAAATCCTCCACATTTTCTGCATCATTAAAGCGATAAGATGGACATAAAGTCATTCAGAGTGGTTTGATTTGAAATGCCAAACTTACCAAGAAAGTCACTAATTAAACAAAGTGCTGGCGATGAGAACCAGACCTCTGAAGAGTTTAATCCCTCTAAAACAAGGGTTGGGATCTCAAGGAAGGAGTTCAGGGCTGTTGGAGTTTTCAGCTTTAACCTACCAACTAAACCTGGCAATTAACTGATTAGTCGAATCAGGTGCATTTGGGTGGGTAAAACCATGTCCAGAGGGTCTGGTGTCTCCACCCCTACCGCAAAACCTGCAGGAACCGTGTGAGAATATCACAGGACACCATTAGGAACCTCTACAACTCCATGTCAAGACATCTGGGATGTAGCATTAGCAAACATGGTGGCCCGAAGCCAAACTGAGAGACACTACTTCTGTATGTGTAGATCAATAAATATTGCCATATCAGTCTAAATGTATCATCATTTATTGTTCCTGGTAACCTTTATCTTCCTTCCCAATAGCATTGGAATCCCACACTTCCGTCTGGGTGCAGTTATTTTTTTAGAAAAGGTGATTACTGTTTTTGGGAGTAAAGAGAGTAAAATATAAAAAAAAAATTACTGTACACCTCTAGCAAAGCTTCAATTAAAAAATTAAGACATGAAAAATATAATAAAACATGGCTACAAAATCGCTGATCAAAGTTCCTGAAATCTGTGCATGGCTAATGAGCTCTCTATCCAACACTCATAGACTGCTCCACCCCTCATACAGAACTAACATCATTATCCAGTTTTTATGCAACAGTGAACTGGACAAAAACATCTCATGGATGGACAATGCAAAGTGTGAAGAAACAGATGGATGGACAGATATTCAAATGGATGAACAAATAGATGGATGGAGCAATGCGTGAATGAAGGAGCAAATGAAGGAACAGTGTTGGTGTGTAGATAAAAGAATGAATGGGTGACAGGCTGCTACAAACAGGTGGTTTTGTTTGCTAGCTTTTGTTTATGCTGAATAGCTTTTGCTCACTAAGTTTCTCTGACTCTAAAACGGTTTTGTGTGGGCAGGGCTAGAGATGTCAGCTTTGTGATTGGTTAGGAAATGCTTACAGAAGCTTTACCCAAGATTAGGACCACCCCATTCATCAGACATGCTGTACATGCATACCAAGATTCACCTTATTATAGAGAAAAACAGATTTAGGTTTCTTTCAGGAAAAAGCTGCATTCAGGAGGAAAAACTAAAACAAATACCAGAAGTATATAGAAACACACAGCAGAAACACTGAAGCACACAGTGCCAGTGCTTTAACAGAGAAGTAGTATGCTAGCTTTCAAAATGAGGTAATGAAAGACACCCAAATGCTAATTTTAAGATTAGTACATCAGAACACCTATATATAGATCTGATATATTAGTAGATCATAGATTAAAAGAAGAAAGGGGCTTTGACCTAGCAAGGAAAGTTATAAAAGACAATAGTATAATAGCATCATCTCTCTATATGTACCTACATCAGTAGCACTGGTGTATAATTGAATGCCCCATCAGGGAAACGTGAAAAGCAAAATCAACCCTTTGAACTCAGCTTTCACTTAAGATGATATATTTAGCTCATTGTTTAATACACATTGAGTGCAAGTGTATGTCAACTGCAGATAAACATTTACATTGCACTCCCTTGGCTAATTAGTTTTTGTTTGCAGTATGCACTTAAACAACTTCTATTTGTCTGCTATGATTGGCCTTTGGTCTGATTCTCAAAAATAACTCAGTCATTAAAGGTGCAATATGTTTTCCTCAAATCGAGTGTATATAGAATTGTACAAAGTATTATGCATACATTTCTGTTCCCATTAAAGGAACAATATGTAAAATTATGTAATCTGTCAAATTCATACTCCACACAGTCCCTTGTCCTCCATATTTACTCCACACCCTGTTTACTTAGCAGTCTAGAAGAATCCTTGAAAGTTGCACTTGAAGCTTCATTTTAGCCTGGGTTGCTTTATTAATGAAGGCAGCCAATCAGAACCGAGCTCATTTGCATACATCAACCTTAAAGGTAATAAAAACAGCCTGTTTATCTCTAAGGGATGAATAGAGGTTAGAAAAGGGTCTTATTTAAATGAACTGTGACTGTTTTTATACATAGACCCTCACAAATGTTGCTCTAGTGAACCCCATTCATTTTAGGAACTAGTTTTAAGTACAGTATTCTGTCCTGCTAGATAGATAAGTGTAGCTAGATGATCGCTGGAAAAGTTGCACTCATTTAATAGCAGAAATCATTCATCTGTTCTAAAATGTCCAAGAAAGCCTTCTCTCAGTGACTTTCAGCCTGCCTTGGGCTAAAATGCAAGTTCATGGCTAAATAGCAAATTTTCCGCAACCCCTGGACGGACTTGTCAACAGTGGCCAATTATCTTTGTTTCTTCACTGTTTGAAGGGCATTTTGCGATATGAGCGGGTTGTGCGGTCAATCAATGAGGAGTGAAAAGTTCTGTTTCTTCACACTGGCTATTCAGCTTATACTCCACTTCTCTGAATCCATTTTCCATATCCATAAACTGTCACAGCACAATCTTATGACTTTAACCCCATGAAGTCTATCACTGTACCATCTTAATTAACATACATTCATATACCGTCTGTTTTTGTTAATCTATGTTTGAAGAGTAGCCCATTATATAGACTATGAATGTGTATAGAATAAAAGGAAATAATACTAGAAATAAAGATAAAAGAAGGATTTTTCATTACCCTGTGCATAACTATGCATCTCATACGGCTGATGGATGATTGACCGAAGCCTTCTCTAGCCTAAAGGCCAGTTTGTTCTCCAGTCCACTGCACTGTGCAAAAGTCAGAGGCCATCCTTCATTTGTTTAATTTCCTATCCAAACAGGTATTAACTTCTAGAACCCGAGGGCTGCAACCTGCACAGCTAGCCTCTAGCCATTATAACTTTAGAATGTTATAAGCTACAAACATGATACACAAATCAGAACATTCAGCAGACCCAACCGGGTCTTCCTTTCATTGAGCTGTGATGTCAGCATCAGTGAGTAAAATGGCTTGAGAAACCTGCCAAAAAAAACCCTGCTCTCTGCTTGTAGTCTTCATTTCAAAACAAAGGGTTACAAACAGCAAGATGGTTCACACATCAGAACACCCAGCAGACCCTCCCCTGAACGACTAGAGTGAGATAATCTAGCTATGATTAACCACCAGCCAGTAATCCAGCTCCGAGTATCTGCAAAACCTTAG
Organism: Semaprochilodus insignis; assembly: GCA_034552555.1. Classification (NCBI taxonomy): domain Eukaryota; kingdom Metazoa; phylum Chordata; class Actinopteri; order Characiformes; family Prochilodontidae; genus Semaprochilodus; species Semaprochilodus insignis. The sequence goes on from CM067497.1 coordinate 4,603,212, forward strand.
CTCTCTGTTCTAGCCTTCATATAGCAACAAAGGATGAGACACCGGTTATTAGGACTTCATGATTACATGCAGGTGCAGCGAAGATTCAGCCAGTAATCCAGATCAGAAAAGCACCATTCAAATCCTGCATTTATGACTCTGACTTTGAGTTTACTGCTGATAATCAGACATTTACAGCTAAAAACAGATAATAAACACACGCCAGTCAGACTGACGCTCATACATGGCCATGAGCTGTGTTTCTGGCAGAAAGACTGGAGGAGGGGTGGAGTAACTCCACAGATGGCACAGTTACAATTTCCAAGAACTGAAACTCGATAAAATATTTTTTTAATAATATTAGTAATATTTATCTCTCTTTTATTTTTTTAATTCAGATTTTTGCATGAAACCTAATTTGAAAGCAAAAATAAGTTTTAGTAAATCCCAACTAGATCCTAATAATTTATTTTCATTTAATAACAAGCAATGGAATGAACAACTGAAAAAGGTACGTGACCTGACACATGTTTTAAGGATCTGTATAAGGTAAAAAAGTTCACATTTGCTATTTTTTGGTTAAACAATTATATAATTATATATAAAAATATAAAACTTCTGTTAGCATTTACATCTCAAATAATGGCATATGTCAGTAGACCACGGTCTGGGAAATAACATCAACTTAACGCTATGGGTCTGAAAGGATGTGCAGCTGTCAAGAAGCTTCTCACTGTAAAATGAAATTGAATAATTGACCAAAAATCAAACAAAGAAGCTACTGGTGTTCTCAGAACAACGGACTGAACACCGGACACATTAAATGCTGAAATAGTTGATATCTCATTACATCAACACAATCACACTTCCATACTTTTAAATGGGGGAGTACTCAGGTAGCATGTAAGGCCTTTTTCCCCACCATAAAAAAGATGCAGCAACCTGGAAGTTTTTAAAGTAAATGTGAGCTGGGGCATTTATATTCTGCTGGCATGATAATGAACTTCAGTAGGGTTAAAAATGCTAGTATGAAGAAATATATAAACATACATGCATGCATACATGAACATATAAATCTTGAAATTATGCCTAAATAATAAGAAATAGTTGCCGAAATAAAGATTAATCTTCAGCATTGCTTTAATTCTGATAATGATGATACAAAATCCTACAGGGTTAAAATCGGTTTAAGAAGTATGAACATCAAAGTAGCATACTTTTCAAGTCATTAATATGCAGTTGGTCTAAATGTCAGTTTATAATGTATGTATGTATGTATGTATGTATGTACATGTGTGTATGTATATGTATGCATGTATGTATGTATGCATGTATGTATGTACGTGTGTGTATGTATGTATGCATGTATGTATGTATGTATGTATGTATGTATGTATGTATATCATCACTGTCCAAAGAAAAACAAGTATCTCCAAAATGTTTTGGGCAAAATGTTTTGGGCAGTTTTGGGCCATTTCTGTTGGTCCATTCATCATGAAAGCAGCTGTCTGAAACGTGTGCCAGTGAAGATGCTTTTCAGTGAAAACTCTTTTCTAATTTAGCACAAAATGTTTTTTTGCTTAAAAGTGAACAGCAATATAGAATCATGAATATTTCTTCTTCATTTGAGTTGTCATGACCTTTCCTAGTTCATATATTTTTCTAATTTTATTTTAGTTTTTTTAGTCAGTTCTTTTTTTTAAATGAATAAGTCCAGATTTTCATTGTGCCCCCTACTTCTGGACCCCAGAGTATGCATTGCTCTGATTTAAATAAGTGTAAAAATTATACAGGCACACTTTATATTTAAACAGCTACACGGGTTCATGTAAATGTCAGGCTTTATACGTTGTGTTGATGCAAATAGAGCAGGTCTGGTACGGGCGTTATCTGCAGGGTTCCGGGCAGCGCCGGTCACTGTGAGCAATAGCCTCACACGCTTCTGCTGAAACTACAAAGACAGGCTGCATGCCTGGGAGGAGCGGACAACACCTGCATGAACACAGGCTCCTGCAGCCATTGGCCGAGCCGCAGCGAGAGTGGCTTAGAGCGCGGGAGAACGAGGAGCAGGAATTATGGGGGATTAGGGGCCAGTCCACGCTGTAATGAGCCCGAGGTGAGGCGGGTTCCAGCCAGGGCCCAGGCAGCCCTCTCATTGATGTCTAATACACACAAAATTGCAAATAATCTGCAGACATCCTTCCAGATGTCCCCTTGAATTTCCTGCAGCTTAAGATGACTCGGAGCACTTTGAAAGTTTTGATAACTTTGGCAAATTTGATTGAAACCGTGCGCGTGGAAGAATGCGGCATGTACAACTCTAAAGATGTTTAACTCAGGCTCCAGTGTCCTGCTGTCCCCTGGAGGAGTTTTATAGACACTCAGAAATTCCCTGAAGTTCAGTTTAAAAGCAGTTTAAAAATGTAAGTAAGCTTTTAGATTGAGATTTAATTGAATGGCGAATAAGAAGTTAGATTCTTCTCAGGGACACCAGATTACTTACTTTTTTGAGCTTTTTTAAAGACAAGTCAATGTCAAAAAAAGTCATTTTTGGTTTGATGTCCGAAATCCGTATTCTTGGAATAGTTCTAAAGCCAGAACGGTTGACAGTGGTGATGAAAAGAGCAAGCCTGAAGTGTTTAATGCCTCTACAAGCTCCCTCACAGAATGATCTTACATAAAGTGGCTATGAATATGAATATGCTTCCAGCTGAGTGGAAGGGTACAGGCAGGCCGCTATCGGGCATAATTGCACCCAAAGAAAACTAACCACTATTTCACCTTTATCAACATCACATACCCAAACTCGCACAGTAAACACAGGTAAGCACACACTGGTAAGTTTCTCTAACAATGCGACATTTCACATCAGCTACTTTTAAATATTTTGTCATAATAATAATAAGAAGAAGAAGAAGAAGAAGAAGGAGAAGAAGAAGAAGACGACAAGGTACCGGCAGCCTGTCAAGGGTGTTTCCTGCCCAGTGAGCACCAGGATAGGCTTCAGCACCCCCAGTGACCCAGAAGGATTAGTGGCTTAGAAGACAAACAATAGATGAATGTATGAATAATAATAATAATAATAATAATAATAATAAGAAGAAGAAGAATCTTTATCTATTGAGCATTTCATTATTGAGCAAGTGCTTTACAAGTGGGTGTTAACAGTAATAGAACAAACTATGATTATTAATTTTATAATCATATTTGCCAGTGACACAGATCAACTTTATAAGATAAATAGTAGAGAAACTTAGAATTTTTTAAGCATTCATGTCAAATAGATATGATTTGTAATTTTTCTAAAAAGTAAGCTCTGAGGTTGACTGCCAAATAAGAGGTATTGAGTTCCACAGTTTAGAAACATAACTCCAGAAACATACCTCCACATTTTCTGTATTTTACAGAAGGCGTTTGCAGAAATTCAGTATCTGCAGATCTAAGATCACATGTTGAAACACAAACAGAAATATTATGCATGGTAAGCTGCTAATTTAATGAAATTTAAAGCTTTAAAAATTGGTAGCAGAACTTTAAAATCGATCCTAAATGATACAGGTAGCCAGTGCAGGAGTGATATGAGTTCCCTGTTTTGTTCTTTTTAGGATCTGTGTGCTGTGTTTTGTAGTAGTTGTAGGGGATGGATTGTTTTTTAGGAGCCCCAGTAAGAAGAGCATTACAGTGATCAACAAATGAGCAAGTTTCTCCCCATCACTCTGAGATTGAAAAGGCTGGGATATTTCTCAAATGATAAGCAGCTTCTTTGGTGACTGTGTTCACATGCAAGATAAAACAGAGCTCAGAGTCTAAGTCTTTTCTTGATTTAGTTGCAGTGGTGGATGACAGGTAAGTTAAAGTAGAGATACCCAAGGTAAAATATTCCCCCAGTAAAGTTCTTCCCTTTAGACCTCCACTTGAGTAAAAGTACTAAAGTATTTACCTTCTGCCAGAATCGACAAACGTAATTCAACATGCGCAGAGCTAAAAGTAGAATAAGGTTTATTGGCCAAACCAGTAGTAAAGCTCAATAAGATAAACCAGGCAATCATAACAAAAGGGCAAGGCAGAGTCATAACCAGAGGGACAGGCAGAAGTCAAAAACCAAGGTAACAGGCAGACCAGCAAACAACTCAAAAGGAGAATCCAAAAGAGTAAACCAAAATACAAAGAGAGTCAAAACCAGAAACAGCAAACAGAGAATACAAGAGATAAACGCTCAGTATGCAACTAGGTTGAAAATAGGCAACACTTCGCAATGTGACAGTGTAAACTGGGGGTATATAAGCAAACAGAGTGAATGAGGAACAGGTGTGTATAATCAGATGAGGAACAGGAAAACGAGACGTGATTGGATGGTTGCAGACATGTGATGTTGATGTCATCAGGTGGTGGATTCTGGGAGATGGAGTTCAGGAGATCGGCGGTAGAGGGGAAACCAGGAAGCGTGACACCTTCAAATGTACTTAAGTGGATGGAATGTAATGAAATGTAGAATGGAGAGTAATGGAACTGTATAATTGCATGTCATCAGCACAGCTATAAAATTGTCTTATACCTTATGTCTTTATTGAACTATCAACTATCAAGTTCAATCATTTTATTGTCCCAGTGGGAAACTTGATCTGCACACACAATATACAAAAACACAGAAAATGACTAAAAAGTCTCTGATGCACACAATATTGAAAACAATAAACAAAAACTTACATATGCACATTTAACAGAGTTACGGCAAAGGGAACAAATAATTTCTTACTCTTGTAAACCAAGGTACTGTAAATTATTGACTAAATTTTTTGGAAAAACAGAATTCCTATTTAAACAACACACTTTTTTACAGTGTATGCACTGAATCAGTATAACATTGCTGTTGTACTAGCGCTATGTGTCTATAGAAATGTAATTTAGCAGGAGAGGGGAAAATGTACCTAACTTTTATGGTGTTTAAAGTCATTTTCTATTGGTCCTTACAGTGTTTAAACGATGTAAAAGGCAGCCGTCAGAAAGACAAAGTTTGAATTCAACAACAACAAGCCGGTTAGAATAATGGTCTGTTTTTGAAGCGATAGACATTGACACACTGCAGTTGCATTCTGAAATCTGTAATAGCCGGACCATGCAATTAGATTTCCTTTCATATGTAGGCCCATCATTGCGGTCCAGGATGTTTGTTGTATGTGTGAGCGCTTGTTTATTGTCTTCCGCGTCTTTGTAAATGACATCAGGGAAGATTAATGATTGATTGTGGTGAAAAATTCATGAACGGTGCGAAGCGTGCATATACAGAGCAGCAGATCAGCAGAGACAATAGCAGGTGAGGATATTACAGCCCTGGCAGGATGTTGGCTCTGCGCGAGCTGGGAAAGCCTAACATACAGTTCACCTGAAACATAATGACAACATACCGCTGGATGTTTTAGCACCGAATCTTTCGGCTCACCGAGGACGGAGGGAGGGGGGAAAAAAAATCATTTTCCTGTTACCATGGCAACCATACTGCAAAAGGTGCCCGTTTGTGAACTCCTGCTGGAAATCAGTGAACCAGACGTGTCTGCAAAGATTAACCCGAGCAGCCGAATTTGTTCTGTTTGCAAATTCCACAGCAAGCCCACCCCTACCCCGCCACCCCCCATCCCATGAAACATGGACGTCCTGCTCGCTTTGAGGAGAAGGGAAATTGAATTTCATACACTTCTACATTCTGGAGAGGATCTGATTTTTTTATTTATTCTTTCTTTTTTTTTCTTCCTTACCGCAAAGAAAGAAGGAGCCAACCAGCGCTCTCCTGCTCATCTGAAGGTTCATACATCATGTGTTTCATCATCATTTACTGTTGACTGAACTCAACAGCAAGAAACCAGCATGAAAGCAGGAAAGGAGACATTCCTGAAATGCTGCCCTTATGTACCAAAATCATGTTCCGTCTGAAACAGAGCAAAGCATGTAGGATCCGACAACAGGAAATAAGGCGCGTTTCCATTTGCAATAGTCTTCGGGATATTTTTGATGGGGTATAAGAGATAAGCACACCTTTCCAGGTTTCTCTCCCACGTTACGGGAGGGCATTATGAACACGCAGACATGAAAGTCAAATCTGAGATTCTTTTAATCTTCCAAGCAGAGACTTGTCCTTTAGCCAGTGGTGACATTGCACTTGTGTGAGGACTACCTGCCCTTGATATTCTCTGGCTGATTGCTTTACATGCACCACAGCTGCGCCTCTCCACTGAGTATAGGCTCATCCCACACCACGTACCTACTACAGCAACACAGCACATATATTTCTTATAGATTTCTTGATAATAAATTACACCTCCTCTACAGAGAACACACCTCTGCATGTTTTAATGCACAATTGCTTCAGAGTTTAACATATTTGGGGAAAATAAAACTCAAAATGTGGCAAACGTTATGGCACATGTTAGATTAGTTTTTCTCCAATAGGTTAAAAGCACTAAAGCAAAATGTGCACTGAAACGTGTGGCACTAATTTCCCCTTAGACAAATGACCAAACAAACGTTTGCATACGTCATCTTACGTCATCGACAGGATCTTTATCATTTAAACCTAGAAAATGGACGACATTCTGGAAAATTTTAACCCAATAGCTACGATAAAGAAATTCTGCACTTTTTCTAGACCACTATTCCAAATTAAATCGTGTGACATTGACCATGTTAAGGCCTGTGTACAAAAAGGTCAGGGTTTTGTTGTCTTGTTTCGTGCTCAGACAACTCTCTGGTGGCTGTCTACAGCTTATGCATGAACTTGTGGCATCTATTCCAGCTGAAGCTCCATTGTATCAAATACTAGAAATTCATGCTAAAATGTGTAATACTCTACTTATAATTTACATTATTTTTTATGCAGATGGGTTCATATTAAAAAAAGAAGGCATAATAAAAGTATTTATTAATAGCAGTATTTATTAATAGCCTCAGACTATTAATAGTCTCAGATTTTTGTATCATAGTTTAAACAACATTGTGTTTTTTTGATTTTCCAAGTAATTTTTTTTTCAGGAAAATGCTTGTTTTCATTTTCTTTTCATTTCTGCAAATAAACAGTCATTGTACATTCAAATCTTCAGAGGATAAAACATCAAACATGTAATTTTAACAGTACCCAAACTTTTGCATACAGAACATGTAATAGAGTCAGAATTTTTTCCAAGTATTTTGTTCCATATATATGCATATAAAATATAAATAAATATATGAATATATAAGGTAGCTGTTTAAATGATGCATAAATGTAAAAGTCTTTGGACAACAACAATATATATATATATATATATATATACATGCATATATTTTATATAGAATTATATATGAAACAAAACCTTGTATCTCTAAAATGACAACTTTACAGGAGAAAGATAAAAGACACTTTACTGTTAATGTAAATCAATTGGCCCATGTCTTTTATCATGGAAATTTCACACATTTGAAGGACAACAGGCACTGTCAAATAATATCACAAGCTGAAAAATAACAAAAATAGAGATGCAAGGTTTTGTTCAGACAGCAGTGCATTTGACTGCACTAGACATTATTACAGAAACAGAAAAGACATCCACATCCATCTTTACTTACAGACACATGCTATATATATATATGTATATTTGTACATACTTAATAAGCTATAAGGTATGAATAAAAAAGACATCTGATCTCAGTGCTGCATAGCTTCTTAATTATTAATCGACCACCTCGACAGTGTGTGTTTCTCGGAGAGGTTTGTGCCGCATCCCTGCATGTATTTATGTATTTATCTATTGAGAAGCACACCGCATGACCCGGAGCTTTAAGCGGAGCGGCTTGGGGGCTGGTATTCCCCCGGGGGCTCTCATCTTTTACTGTGCCGTGACAGAAAATGGAGGTTGCGAGTGCAGAGTGCTGCATTAAAAACCCTTTACCCATCAGTGATTTATAGTCGCTCGCCCAGCCAAGCCTACCCCACCATAGCATCTTTCCAGCAAGGAGCCATTTGTGAAGTTCAGCTCCGCGGGGCCGGGTGCTTCATCAAAAGGGGCCCGACTTTGCCGTAAGATGGCCGCTCATCTGGTAATTTTGCATTTTGATGGTTATTTTCACCTATTCAGATGTAATGCGGTGCCAGCCAAGTGCTGCGCCTCTCTCCAACAAGCAAAGAGGCTTGAGGAAGACGGAGTGCCACAATTACAGGATTTCCTCTCGCTGGCACCTGCTAGTCCCACCAATGAATATTTGAATATGACAGTGGCCTGAGCCGCATAGCAGGACGCAGGCAGTCGTCGTTATGCGCCCGCGTCTGGGGGTGTCTTGGAGGTAGAATAGTCTCCGGAGAAGGCCCGGCCTTTTGTCCTTGAGACGGGCCAAGCCTTAATAGCGATATTCATTCATTCATTCATTCAGCAGAATTAATCTGCTCTCGCCTGCTCGCGTTGCTGCACGAATGGTAATCGGACCTTTAAAGGCTGTCCGGCAATGCGGGGCTGCTTCTCCAGTCATTTGTAAGAGGAGAAAAATCAGTCATATTTTATGAAAGTACTTTTGGTATTCATGGAACACTGTATTTAAATCGACAAGGTAACCTTCAAAACAGCGCCGAGAACGTCTCCGGCCGTGCTGAAGATCCGAGGCACATTGTCTTGCGTTCCCACTTGATACCTTTAGCTCAGCAATGCACTGAGGATGATGGTTGCAGGAACGCTGGGGAGGGTTTAGGAAAAGCATCGACAAACAATCATCTGCAGGGCTTGCGCTGTTTTCCGACCCGCTGTCTCAGTGTATCAGCATCAGAAATGGTGGAACCAACCCTGCAGGAGCACTGAGAGCAATGACAAAGTGTCAATATTCGCTGCGGGAACGGGGTCCATAGCATGCGGCCACAGCCAAGCTCAGGTTTCCATCCTCAGTGACTGCAGCAACACTTAGTAAACAACAGTGATTCACAATCCAGGCCCTGGAGAACCCCTGTACAGCAAATTTGAGATTGGTCACACTTTATGTTGATGGTCCCCTATAGATGATCTACAGATACTTTAATTATGGACAAACTGTCTGGTTAGGTATAGGAATAGGGGTAGGAGCTGTGTGAACGTTAAGGTTAGCTTTGGGGTAGAATCTTTCACACACACCTTCAGGTTTAATTGCAGTTAACAGATATCTAGTTAAATGTTGATTAAACCTTTTTAAAGGACAGGGGCGTCCAAAAGGTTCCTACACACCTCTATAACCTATATAACCTAAAGAATAACTCAACCAGTTTCCAATGTAGTCCTTGTAGTAACTGAATAATATATCTTAGTGTCTAATACAACTGGGATTATAAATAAAGCGTTGGATTGTAGTGTATTCCTGCTCTTCTACACCTACGTCAAGCAAGGAAGGTATTGATAATTAGCTTATTGGCGGGGTAGTTCACAAAGCAGGACGTCTTAAGTTAATCAGATGTAGTCTTAACAAAATAAAGATTCCAGTGGTTTTTGGCTCACATGTAAAGTGGTGTTTAAACCTTTTGTTCTAATCTCCTCAAGTAAAATATCCTTCTGGAAAATGAACTAATAGTATTTAATGGCTGATTGATACTATCCAATACCATGTATTTCAAAGACAACCCTATTAAGTAACATAGAACCTTTACACTGAGTTCTTTAAAGGTGCTATTTGTAAGATTTTTAGTTTAAAACGTTTCAAAATGAACTACAATTATCAACAGAATGTAAAGAAATAATACATTTGATGGCACCTTAGAGACGTAGATATATCACGTTGCAGAGATATCTACTGAAATTAGCATGTTAACCTGCTAGCCCCGGCCTGTCCTGTCTTATAACACCACTTTGTACCTCAAGAGACAATAGTAAGTTATTGTGGTGTTGTCTCCCATGAGTCCAACATGAGAAGATGAAGAAGTAGCACTGCTACCCTGACAGCATATTCTAAACACTTGTTAAACATGTTCAAGGTTCTGCTCCCAGTTAGATCATTTAGGTTCAGGTTGCCAATGAAAGGAAGAGTAAACCCAACAATGGGTGAGGCTCTTGGCAAGTGACCGCCATCATCTAGAACCCACATTCAGCAGCAAAGAAAAGAAGTAATATACAGAGAAGCAAAACATGAACATTGGTGATGCTTTCCACCACTGGAGACGCTCTTGGAGGGTACAGGAATGCCGATCGATATTGAACTAGCAATGGTTCTTCTAGTTTTGTTTGCTCTCTTCCTTCAATGGGGATGGACACCACACCTTTCTAGTGATTTCTTGCCCCCATATTGCTTGAAGTATGAATTTGACATGTTTCATCATCTTACAGATTGCTCCTTTAAACAATGTACTTGGAAATTTGCAAAATAGCCATCCACTGAAAGGCTCTTTAGAAAACCAAAAGGGGTTGCTCCATGGCATTGCTCCAAAGAACCATTTTTGGCACCTTTATTTTCAATAGTCTCAAGCCAAAAGTCATTCCTGGCCCATAGGAGAGGTTAGACAAACATCATCCTTGAGCTGTACGCATCCAGCATAGTAAGAAATCCTGCTTTGTGAAATCTGAGGTTTATTAGAGCAGTAAAAATGCCAAAATATGCAAGACCCCGCATTCTCCAAGACCAAGATTAAGAATAACATGCTGTACAGCATATCAGACTCAAAACATGCAGAGAGAGCCGGGAAAAACAATGGAATAATTCTTCATCAGGTGTTCGGCCAGCATTGAGCTTCCTTTTCCGAGTAGCGCGGGTTGTAAATTTGTCAGGACGGTGTGGAGAGAGGTCATGTGGAAAGCCATCCCTTTCTCCAAGAGATTTGGAGCAGCCGGCCAACCCTTGGCTGACGATGCATGAGGTTATGGCCAAGCGAGTGAAGGGCTGCATATGCCCATAAATGTCATCTGCAGCTGTCTTGGGGTTTAGTCTTAAAAATGCACAATGTGTTTTGGGCAGCCTCTGCAATCTGATCATAAGAGGCCTGATGGAATCAGAGGCTTCCATGGCAGGAGTCCCAGCACACATGCACACATATACTAAATACAGGAGGGTCTTCGATCTGCATTTGTAGGTAAGGTTATACAGTTGGATCTGAATGTAATGTTGTGCAATATGGCAAATATATGACTGCACAGTGCTTTAAAGGTGCAATATACGATTCTGGAGAATGACTGTTAATACTCAAATTCAACAGCCCTCCCTTCAGTGAGCCTTCAAAAGCCCTGTCCCCCCAAATTCATGGGTGTATGTTCCCAAGGGGAAAGACACTGGGCAAGTAAACTTGTTGCTATAAATCTTCATGGTCAAAAAACCCTAATCCCTAAAGAACCTTCAAATTGATGAACTACTTTTGGTAATTTATGCAAATGCTAAGAACCTTTTTGAAGTTTAAAGAAACACCACCTTATGCAAAGGCTGAATACTAATTAAGGGCATTTCCTGGTTCTTGGAAGGTTCTTTAATAAAGACATAAGCAATGATTTTGCATGCTTTAAATGCTTAAATTCTTTTCATGATGCAATGGTTCTTCGAACAGATTGTGAATTTGTTGTATATGGTTCTATATGCCACCAAAAGGGGTTCTTCTTCTACAAGCCTGATATCGTAACAGCAAAACTCTTTTTGGTCTATATAGAACCATTTTTATAACAATTTTTATGGTATCACACAGTCTTTTGCCATGCAAAGATCCATTTAATAACACAAATGAGTTCTTGAATGTTCATAATTCCGTATGGAACTATTGTGTGGACAGCACTAGTTCTTGGCTTGGCTTTACAGTTCTAGAAAATCTAGAATTTCTACATCATGGAACTTCACTCCTGCACATCTCATTTACATAGCAGACCCAGTAAATCATCTTTAAAGAAATGTTCTTTAGAGAAGTGACAGTGGTTCTAAAAAGGGGTTCGAGGGAATAACCACTTTTAGTTCCCTAATAACCCATATTCAAAAATGAGACTCCTGAGTGTAAAGATCATTTTAAAGAACCTTCATTGTAAAGATTCTGTACTAATTCAGGTGTTCTCTCCAGAAACTTTACATCATATAGAGGTTCTAATCTAATAAATGTATATTAATAAAAGTATATTATCATGTAATTTATCATGATATCAGCATATGATTATATTGCCTACTCCTACCAAGAAGTATGGCTTAATTTCATGTCACCTGAAACAGGCCTGTTGGATGGGTCCCTGAGACAAAGGCAGTTCCCTATTGTCCCTTGTACTCTCCATTTGTCCTCTTCGTTGAGTGTCTGCATTAGCAGTGCTGCTTCATTGTACAGGGACAAGTAATTCACAGCTCAGGATGCTGAATTGTAGATTACATCTCAAGCAGCTTGAAGTGTATTTTCCTATAAATAGCTCATAAAAATGCATCATAAAAGGCCTGAACAAGCCTCCCTCATCTCTGTCAGGGGACTGAGAGCGAACCATCAGTTTTCCACACAAAGCCAGTTCTGCTTCCAACATTCCGACTTTCCAGTTTCTGAACACAATGATACACAATGATGCCATTTGGAATAGTGCCATAGAGCAGTTTTCCTTCTCCACATTCAGGGCCCCCCACCACTGTCCACACTTGGATGATTTTGGGAGGGGGGCCCTAAGAACCAGGTTGTGAAACACAGAGAACCACTTTTGAATCCTTAAAGAACCTTTTAATTGGTGTTTTTCACTTTGAATCATCAAAGTGTGCAGAACCTTTTTAAAGTTTGAAGCACCTCAACCTAATGTACCTCTGCATTACCAGTTCAAAAAAGATGGCTCCTTAAAGAACAGTGCATGCTTATATGGTTCCTTACATGATGAGATGGTGAAATGGTTCTTCAGATTGGCAGAGAATGTGTTGTATATGGTTCTGTATAACATCAAAAAGTGTTTTTCAATTATTACCAGATTGACATCATAACAATAGCAGAATCCTTTTTAGGTTATATAAAGGGATAGGATATATACATTTAGGATATATAAAACCAATTTATAAAGGTTCTATGTAGAACCACCTTCTCCATCAATCTGAAAAAAATAATTTCACAATGCAAAGAGCCATTTAACCATGCAAATGGTTCTTTGGGTGTTTATGGCTTTATATCGATGTATTGTTTTTTTTTTTTATGAAGGACTCTTGAGTGTGAATAAGCCAACGCTATTAAAAATAAAGGTTCTTTAATAGTTTATTGGCTTGTTTTTACAATTCTAGAAAACAGTTATCTTCTTAAAAAATGTTTTTTAAAGGACTAACAATTGTTCTGAAGTAGGGTTCTTTGAGCAACACAATACACCACTTTTGGTTCCCTAAAAACATGTTTGAAAATGAGGTTCATGAGCATGAAGAAACTTTTCAGAGTTTAAAGAAACTTCATTGTAAAGGTTCCAAAGTAAGTCAAGGGTTCTTCCCAGAACCTTTATAGACTGCTGAATGTACATCTCATTTACATAAAAGATTATTTAAGGAACCGTCTACTGAAAGCTTTCCTGGCAGTTCTTCCATAGCTTCAGTGCAAAGAACCCTCTTTAAAGGCCGATCAGGAACCTTGAAGTGCAAAGGTGAGTATAGAGCACAGACACAGCTGCTATCAGTAAGGACTTGTTTTCATCTAGACGCTGATGATTTTTCGACCAGTGCCAGAATTCATATTTATCCATGATGTCAGAATGACAATGATAAAATCTTGTTTGCATTTAGGCCAGTTTCATTTTGCAGAGAACCTTTCTTTGCGCCCACCATTGAGCCCTAAACAGCACCATTGTGCGAGAACAAAGGCTTCTCTTGCAGCAGAGTTTAATGGAGTTATCCCAAAGAAATGACAGCATGATTACACCATCCTTATGCGCAACATGTGATTAAATAAACAATGCATGGCGTTTTTTGTCTGCAAGGTAAGACGTTCGGTTTTTACTTATAGTCCCAGGCGTGTGTGTATATGGGTGCTGCTGAGGTCCACAAGCATGCACATACAAAAGCTTATGACTTGTTAGCAGTTTGAGGGTTGTTATAGTGATTATTGGTGAATGCGCTGCCTTGATGTCAGCACGATTAGGCTTTGTTCATGATGCTGTTGTTAGTAGTAGTGCTCGCTTTCTGTGCGAAGGGCATAAGTTTCCCATGCTGCAGGAGTCGTAAAAGAAGGAACATGGTGCACAGCAGCAACTCTAATCTATGCAATTAAAGCATGAGGCTGTGTTTAATGTGCCCAGCTATTGTTTAAATTCCAATCTTTAGATTTTGCCAGCTTTAACCTTTTAAAATGGAGAGCGTCTGGACTTTCCAGACCTTCTGGACTTTTCAGGTCTTCTGGACGTGACAACAAACTGTTCATGTTGGTGCTGACCACAGGGCTTCCACACATGGATTCGTTGGTCGTCTCCACCAAGACAAAAGCGGGACTCGTCACTGAAGATGACCACCTGCCATTCTGAGTCACTCCATGACAGTCTGGTAGGACACCACTGCAGTCTTTGGCTACGTTGACGTGGTGTTAAGGGCAGTCATTGTAACGGTCTGCATGCATCTAGTCCTGCATCGTGCAGCCGTCTGCCAATGGTGCTGGCACTAACAGGATGACTCATGGAGGGCGTCACTGCTCGCTGAATGTCTGCAATCGTGGCTATTGGGTCAGTCAGGTACAGTGATAAGGCCCGTCCTTGTGTATGCCACATGCACAGCTGAGCATGAAACTTGAATCGTTTGCATGTCTCACAATGTCAAACCTCCCCACCAAGTTTCATTCCTTCTGGGTGCAGCTATTTGTGCAAATATTCTTTTGATGAAGAGCGTAGATAACTTTTCAAAACATCTTTGTCCTGACAACAAGAACAATGTGTATGGGGCCCAGGAGCCATTTTTTGTATATTTCAGGCCTAAGGAATTTGTAACATAGTGTTATCATCTATATTTACATTTACAGCTAAAACAGATAACCACAAACCAGTCAGACTGAGGCTCATACGAGAACATGTGCTCTGTGCTGTGTTTCTGCACTGAGAGAGTGGGGAAGGGAGTCCACTTCAATCTTTCACTCAAAATGTAACAAGGCAGGCAGAAACAGACAAAGGATAATAAATATGATGCATATTATTATAAAATCAACATATATAATATAAAAACAAAGAATTTGACCAGGCTACAGAGATGTTTACATATACTGTAGACTATACATTTAACCTAATGAAATTGTTACTAAAATATTTTTGGGGCAATAATTCTGCATATTGGGCCTCTATAATGCTCATTTAATAACTAGAGATGGCAGAGGTTCAATTCTAAGTATCAGCATCGGCCACCATCGGCAGAAACTACTGTTTTAGTTATTGCAGGCGAATCACAGGGCTCTCAAGGTTTAAAGGTTCAACAACGGAAGATGGATGCTTTTTTCAAGCAGATATGTCTCCTTAAATCAGAACTGCGGAGAACTCATGTTTGACAGTAGACAGTTCTTCTATGCCGTACATACGAAACCCCACCTGAACCCTTTATCAGTATTCATTAAAAAGGGCACTCCAAAGATGGCTAAACGACCCTGCTCACTCGTCGTGGTCCTGGAACATGGAGAGCCTCATCAGTGTGTGATAGCTACATTTCTCACATCTCAGAGAAGCCCTCTGAATAGTAAACAGGTTAGTGTGGGGAAATGGCCATAATCAAAGTCCCATGTTTGGAAATCAGAAGCCCCTTTGTGTGCAGCGCGGACGTATGCAATGCGCCGGCCTGCCATTTCCATGCTCTGTAAATATTCAGGATGGAATCAGAAAAAAGCCTCGGCTCCTTGAGATAAGCCCAGACCTGGCCCTGCTTTTGTTCCTCCAGTGTACAATGCAGCCCAGGTTGTTCTACACCTTTCCAATGAATAAATGAATAACTTTTCCCCATCACAAGGCCAGCTACATGCAGACAGGCTCTGATATTTATTTCTAATGCTGAATATGCATAAATCTGTGATGGTTTACAGTGTTTGGGGATGGGAGGATTCTTACACTGTCTTCTCAAAAACCTAAAAACCATGAATTGGCTCATGAAAACTTCCATTAATTCCATATGCACTGATAAATAACATATTTAAACTCACTACACACAGTTATAAATGAAGGAAGAGAAATTAAGGATGATCCAAGATGCAAAGAAGTAAAAGATAACCCAACACATAGTTATGCCCTGCCCCCCACACACACACACATTGAGTTGTTTTGTGTACCTTGTCAGGACGTGCAATAATACATTTGTCCAATATGTATTATATAGCTTGTATGTAATTAGACATCTAGGCATAGCTAGACATGGTCTTTAAAATCCTTGTAAATATTTCTTTTGGTTAATTCACTATGAAATGGTTCTACAATGTACGATGTAACAAGATATACTATCACCAAAAAAGTAGCTGCACCCAGATGGAAGTGTGGGATTGCAGTGCTACTAATTGTGTCCTGTGATAATCCATCCCATGCAGCTTGAATATTCTCACACAGTTCCTACAGATGGTGCGGTAGGGGTGGAGGTGGAGTGACACCAGGGCTTCTGGATATGTGAAGTGTGACAACAAACCGTCCATCTTGGCACTGACCACGGTGCCTCCACACAGGGATTTGTTGGTCATCTCCACCAAGACAAAAGTGGAACACATCACTGAAGGTGACCCGCTGCCATTCTGAGTCACTTCATGTCAGTCTGACAACACCATTGCAGTCTTTTTGGTGATGTTGATGTGGTGTTAAGAGCAGTTGTCATAACGGTGCTGCCACTTAATTAAGTACAGTTCCTTGTATCTACACTCAGTGTCTGTTTGATCAGCTCCACATACTATATAGGAGCATTTTGTAGTTCTACAGTTACAGTCTGTTGTCCATCTGTTTCTTGTTACCCTGTTCTATAATGATCTGGAACCCCAAAAGAACCACCACAGAGCAGGTATTATGTGGGTGGTGGATCATTTTCAGCACTGCAGTGACACTGATGTGCTGGTGTGAGTGGATCAGACACAGCAGTACTGCTGGAGTGTTTAAACACTGTAGCCACTCACTGTCCACTCGATTAGACACTCCTACCTTGCTAGTCCACCTTGTAGATGTACAGTCAGAGACGATCATCTGCTGCTGCACAGTTTGTGTTGGTCATCCTCTAGTTATTCATCAGTGGTCACAGGACGCTGCCTATAGGACGCTGTTGACTGGATAGTTCTGGTTGGTGGACGATTCTCAGTCCAGCAGTGACAGTGAGGGGTTTAAAAGCTCACACCAGCACAACACACACTGAGCGTCTACAGTGAATGTATATTTAAGTGTTCGTATGTAGCATAATTCTAATCTTAACCACAGGAACCAAAAAGAAATGGTTTCCTCTCAGTTTTGTGTTTAAATGACAGTAGAGTAGGAACCCGTGTCCACCTTTACCTCATTCACTCTGTATGCGCTCTATTTCCCAAACGGTCAAGCACTTGTAAAAATTCAAGCCTTTGCTGGAACGCTCTCGCAATGTAAAGCAGCTTTATAAAAACTGACATGTTTACTGCTGTTGCCATGGCATTGTTTTCCAGAGAAAGAAACAATTAAATATAAATACTGCTTTGTCGAGAGGCCAGGCCAAATGCAGGGAAGTCCCCGCGGAGCATGCATTCGGAGTAAATAAAATGCAAGATTTAAGACTTGGCTTAGCTTGACTCGTGTAGAGAATCGGAGAAGGAAAGCAAATGCAAAACGCTGGTGTCAAAGAGACGACAGGACGGTGTTAGGAGTCAAGTGCACAGCACACATGCCTTCATTATGTGAAGGAGAACCAGGAATTTCACAGCACATAAATTCACAGGACAACGCCAGATTTCTCAGAGAAGGTTATTATTTGGAATTGACCTGTCCATGCTCTGCCCACCAAGACGATTTTTATTTGTGAAGAAGTTAGCGTCCTTTAATTTTTACAGAACTTGTTCAGTCTAATGAGAAACTGTAGGTTACTGTATGGAACTCAGTTCCTGTTCACATACGTATGTTTCAGTTAGGACATTTATGATGTTTGTTAAGGAGTGACTGGACCACTTGTCAGGTACCTAGAAATCATTTGTCTGGTATCTAGAATGTTTACTGAAATTGTTTGTTGTTTGTTTGTTTTACTGTCAAATTGTTTATAATTAGATTTATATTTTTTTTAAATTCAAGTCTACCCCAGATTTAAGATATAAATGCTGATTAAAGAATTATTCATTACATTTGAATTTGCACAGAATTAGCTACAGTGCACACAGTATATTATCCTCTCTGACCTTCCACAGGCTTTCAGAAATCTAACATTTCAGTTTGTAGGACTGAAACAGCACAATGTGTGCAAGCAAGTAATGACTTGCTTAATGCTGCAGCTAACCGCCTGAAAAAGTCATGTCTATAAGACAATGATTGGCCTGCAGTCTGTTTGGTCAGATTCTGTAGAAGAGTGTGACAGCAGGATTCCATCAAATTCTGAGCCCATTGTTGCTCCTGCTCCAAGCTTTTCCATCGCCATGATGGCAGAACAACTAAAACAACTGCAAACAGCTCAGTAAACTATACTGGCTGTGAATTGTTCTACAGACAGACTGTAAAAGCTGAGCTGAACCTGATATTGAGATATGACTTTATCTATAATTCAAATAGCTGTTACTATGTTTTGGTACATTTGAGGTTTCTTTGCTCTAAGTTTGCTTTGCTGAATGTTTCTATAAACGTAACAAGGCACTCAAGGTAATGTGATATCACAAATAACATAATAGCTATAGCAGTCTATGGTACTTGTAATGTAGCAGGCATGCGGGTTGTGGTGTTAAGTGGCTTATTTTGGGCAGCCCAATACTTAAAGTTCATATAGGCAGAGGTCAAAACAAAAGCAGGGAATGTCAGAGGCATATCTGTATTCAAAAACCAGAAGGCAGGGGTCAATAAGAAAAACCCAGGTAACAAAACACAGAAAGAAGATTCAGAACTCAGGTACGCGCCACACATACAATCAACAGGGAAAACAAAGAAACAAAGGGTTATATAAGGGAGTCTTAATAGTCCTAGATTCACTGCAGGTGTGTGAAATGTGGTGTGAGTGGGCGGAGCTAGGAAGAGTCCAAGTGGCTTCTATCCAGAGGGGGGACCTTTGGCTCATGCCTATGACCAATTCACAGCCATGATATTATTTATGATGAGTTGTCTCCTGTAAGATTCAGAGCTTTGGAGACATCTCTGGAAGAAATGTGCAATTGCATGGAATGTGTGGAAGAACATTTTGTAACATTGGTTTTGTTTCAGACCCCTTCCTCAAACGTTTTGAAAACGAGAATTCAAAAAGAACTGAGGATATGGATAGAACATATGGATATGTTATGAGGGGTAACCACCACTGAATGATAACATTTTGTGCTGCAGTAAATCCAGCCAGCCGTATTTACCAAGATCCTCCCATAATGTACAGTCTTGAATTATCATTGAGCAAATGAAGTTCAGGGTCCATGTGGCGATGTATCATAATCAGAGAACAGATAGATTCAGACAGAACTACCTTCTTCCAAAACTTGTAGACTTTGGGACAGTCCCACATTATTTACTCACTGTAGCTTTAATTCTAACACACCCTATTAAGGAAGTATTTGGACAAAACATATGTGCTCAGATTTCTTTCATTAGACTGATCGGGAATTTTTTTCCAGCATTATCTAAAGCAGTGTTTCTCAACCCTCGGCCTGGAGACCCACTGTCCTGCACATTTAGTGCTTTCCTTGCTTTTATACACTCACTTCAACTTAATAAGTGCTTGTTAATGAGCTGATTATTTGGATGTTGTTGGAAACAGGGAAAACACTAAATATGCAGAACAGTGGGTTTCCAGAACCGAGACTGAGAAACACTGCTCTACGGCTTGTGCAACCCAGCAGCCATTGCTAAAAACATATTTGAGGTGGGAGCATGGACAGGCAGAGCTTGATAGTGTTTGTTAATGTTGAACTACTTGAACTACTTGCAGTGTACCTTTTTTCCCACTGCCTCTGTGTTTTAGCTGATCTAGCTTAAGTTCTTTTCTTGTTCATGCATTCATGCATATTATAAGCAAAGTTGATCACTGTAATGGTCTACCTACTGGAGAAAACAATCCAAAACTGGAGCAACACAGATCCTAACAATACCAAACCAAGGAGCTCACACCACTCCTGAACTGGCTACCTGTATATTTTAGACTAGATCTTAAAGTTTTGCTACCAGTTTTAAAGTTCTAAATTACCAAACTTCACAGAATGCCTCTCGGTTTATGTTCCAACTCACAATTTTAGCTCTGCAGATACTGACCTTCTGCGAACACTTTCTGTAAAATACAGAAAATGTTTAGAGGACACTTTCAGTTAATTAATTCTACTTATTAGATACTCAGTGCTCACTCTTAAGACATTTGAAAACATATTATCTTATTTTAGCAATTCATTAAATTCTGCTTCTTTTTGGTATTTATCTAGTTAATTGGATTTGATCCGTGTTCCATATGGTTTTAAATTAACACTCACAGCTTCTTCTATTACTGTTAACTTTATCAACCATCTCTAAAGCCCTCTGTGCTGCCACCAGTGTGAAAAGTGCTCTGTAAATAAAGATTTATTCTTATTATGTTGTTCTATATGTGCTTTTCAGCAAAGAACATTCCAAGCGAATCCATTTACAGACAACATGATTTGTGCTTTTCACACTTTCCCATCTCTCATACCAATGTCACATAGACATGCACAGCCTTTTAAGCAGAATTCTCAATAAAGTTCAGCACCACTCATCTGCTGTGGAATAACAGAGGCTCATTTGAGCATCGCACATGTCAGCCCAACGAATTCAGGGCAACTCAAACGTGTCTCAGATGGAGGTTTGCACAAAGCCTGCTATTTCAGCCTGCAAAAAAAAAGAATGTGCCCCCCTCTAACTGTGTGTTCAGTCATCATTAGGAAATGCACACAGCCCACATACGCACAGCTGTTCCTGGAACTCTACATCTGAAATTACTCTTAAGCCATTGCAAGGAATGTTGCTGGTACATCTGTAAGAGAATAATCAGCCACTCTGAATGAGACATTCAGTGAATTTTCTGAAAAAAAAATACAGGAGCTCTGTTGGAAATGGCACCCATCTGATGCTTAGTATCAGGCCTACCTCAGCAGAAAACTGGAGGGAAAAAAAGAACAAAGTGATCCTATTCTGTAACAAATTTAGCCTGAAATATCATACAGATGTTTATAGCACAACATAACTTAAAATAGGTCATGCCATAACTACAAAAGTCATATATAGCTTAATTAAGTTAATTAAATGAATGTATACTGGAAATGCTACTGCACATCCCACACCAAAATACATTTATTTAATTTTATTTCCAGTCAAAATCAAAATAGTCATTAATTACAACCACCTGCAAGACCTGGTAGACTACCAAAACTGACCCCAACAGATAAACAGCACTTAAAGCTTTCATCTTTGAGAGAGAGAAAAAAACATCAAGCTCCACTCTTACTCCAGATCTGAGAACATCCACAGGTGTTTCTGTCCATCCCTCCACTGTGTGTAGACACCTCAATGCAATGGGTCTGAAAGGATGTGTAGCTATTATGAAGCTCCTCACTGAGAAAAGGAGACACATCAAACACACAAACTGGATACAAAATTTGGCGCAAGCTTTAATGCCCTTATAAATCTACATTTGTAATTTGGATTATTTGAATCGTGAGGGCACTAAATATTGAATGTGTGACAATATATGTACTTTTGATGCTTCTGTGTATTTGAAGCTGAAGCTAAAATATTAATAACTTTTGACTTATAGCCACTCACGGGAAGACCATTCACTGGAAATTAAAGGGGGCCTAATATGATCATTTTGAATATTCATAATTTTATTTGGGGTCTATTGAACCAGATTTACTTAATTTTTCCCAAAACAATATTTATCTGTACCTCTGTATTCACCCTCTATCTGAAATGCTCTGTTAGAGCTCCTGTGTCTTTAAACCAGTGAGACCAGTGTGCTCTAATTGGTCAGCTCACCCACTGTGTTCTGATTGGACCTCCAGAGTGGCATCCTGCTACATATTCTTAAATTGCCATCAGTTCTGCCCTATCAGTCTGAACCAGAGTCCCATCCGGACAGTCCAGTGAACCAAGCTGGTAGATCCACCTTCACATCTTCCTGTGTGTTGTGGGAGGGTATGCCGAGCTCACCGGTAGGCAGGCAATAAGGACTGTGTTACGAGATGACATCATCCTGTAACAGAGAAAAGGGCTGGAAATCCAATGAGGCGTTTTAGGCAGCTGAGAAAAGTGTTTTTTGTGGGAGAGCGTTTCTCCTTCTGGCATGTACCTTGGGCTTCATAACATTACAGAATGTTTACATGAATAAAAAGCTACATAAAGGAAAGGGAAAAACTAGAAAAGCAGTTTAAATAAATGAAGGGTGTTCTCTGACTAATATAATTCCGACAGCATATTATACACGGATAATTCATTACATTTTGATGGAGAATTGTGGCAAAACATGAAGTTTGTTTTGAGTTGATGCTGAATGATTTGTGCTTAAGACATTTTTTTTACCAAAAAATAAAAACATAAAAATGGAGCACTATAATATTCAAAATCTCAGTATCAGTGCAGGAAAAATAACGTGTTATCGTGCCATCTCTGATCTTTATACGCAGCACACATATATGAAAACATATACCCATAAAAACACTTTGTAATATGAAATCTGCAAAAGCTCTGCTTTACAAGAGCCGCTGAGTGCAGGTGTAGAGTACCTGTCTTTAATGCATGGCCTCATCTAAAACGCATTGAACATCAGCACTGAAGCATCTGTATGGATGGAGGATGGAAATAAGATGTTTCTGTGAGAGCGATGGCATCATAGAATGGGATCTATCTGTCTTAAGCAATAGTATCTTCCAACCTTCATGCTGAACCATCTGGGATGTGTGGTTTTCTGAACATATTGGAAAACATAACAGGACAATCTGACTGGGAAATCCCAGTGGAGAAGAAACAGCATCCGTTTTTTCCCCTCTGCATTTGTTTCGGTGGTGTAGCACTGTGGCTTATTTTGATTTTCCCCCAGCCTTCATTCCTCAGATACTTGTGTTTGTTGACTATGTAGCCTACAGTGGATATTGGCAATATTATGAGTGTGTCTCACTCACACAATGCAATAATCCTTAGGTATCAGGTGTATATATGTATGTGTGTATATAAGGATGTACCTTTAATGTTATGGCTTATCAGTATATTATATATCATATATGTCAGAGTCGGAGTTTAATTTGTATGCATTCTAATCCAATGCATGCTGTGTCTGATGTGTCTTGGCTTAAGATGCTAAAATGTGTCCATCTGTTTCTCTGAATACTTTGGTAGCCCACTTTTATCAGCCTGTTCTTCAATGGCCAGGACTCTCACAGGACCACCACAGAGCAGGTATTATTTGGGTGGTGGGTCATTCTCAGCACTGCATAGCTCAGAATAATCCACCACCTGCATGGCAATAGCTGGTCTGTATATATTTATCTGTACATATATTTATATTTATCCTGACTTCCTCTAATAGATTGGGAAGAGGTGGTACAGTGCGGTGATGTGTGGAAAATGGCTCCAAAGCAGATGTTAATGATTGGCTAAAAGGAGTGACTGGATTTGGGCGTGCCAAAGACCATAGTGTGAAGGAAGTAGCTGCATCTGCAGGTGTATGGAAGCGTACGGTCATACGGATCTACCAGCAGTGGCTAAAATCCCAGTCTACAGGAAATTCTCCTCAGAATTGTGCCAGAGAAGGCATCCACCAAATCTGGCCCAACTACGCAATTCTTTCATGCAGGAGCGGAGCATTGACGTGGCCTACATCCAGAAACTTGTCCAGTGAGCTTTTATTTTATTTCTAATTTTTAAACTAGCTTCATGTACAAGTTATTCAATCTCAGTAGATATTTCTAAAAAAAGGAAATAGACAAGAAGAACATTTGCAAATCACGCAAAGAAGCTTCTGCTGGTCTAAGAACGAAGGACTGACCACAACACCACTGAATGTGTTTGGGGTTATTTAGATTGTGAGAAGCAGAAAATGCAGCTAACGTTTAAGACCAAAGTTTGTAGGTGTAGAAAAATATCCTTGCAGGTTTCAGTGAAGTCTCCTGAAAAGAATGCAGGCTGTAATAAAGATAAAGAGTGGACACACCAATACTGAAAAATATAATATTATAAATGTGATATATTATTAAGAGGCTTCTTTAATTTTCTGTTAAATATCTATTTTCCATAGACACTGATAAATTACTAACTTAATGGCTGTTTTGGCTGGAAATCAAAATAAATGAACTGTGGTCTCTTACACAGCACTATAGATTGGATATCTGAATGATTATGTTAATATAAGTATATACAACACTGTGCTTTTCATATTAATGGTTTAGCCACCCCCATTTATATACTAATAATACACATAGTAATTCACTTACTAAGGACCAATAATTACTCTTACAAATTAACAAACATTCATACTGACGTACATACAGTTCCACATATTAAACCACATCCACAATCATCCTATAAATAAAAGCATTTCGAAATAGATGCGGTCATAAATAAAGAATAGTTGTTTTGTGCTCAGGTGCATTCTGGTAAATGAAGCACAGGTGTTTGGACCAGAGCATGTTTATGAATCAAACACTAGAATCCAAAATAGCTTGTATGATTGGTGGTGAGACTGGAGCAAAGTGGTTTGGAAAAGAGGGAGCGGATTAAAATGAGGTCGTTGCATTTCTGCAAAACAGTTCTTAAATTGCACCTCTTCAGATGATACGAGCAGTAAGTGTCACTGGACATCATTTTTCATGTGTTTAAGATGCGGAAGTACATTTATAATAGGAATATTAATAATGATAATAATCTTTATTTATAGAGCGCTTTTCATACTGGTGGAAGCTCAAAGTGCTTTAAATGGTTAGCATCAAGGAGTTGGTGAAAATCAGGAAACGGGTTTACGGGTCAACATAGAAACATACTTCTACACAGTTTAGCTGAATTCAACATTCACAATAACTGAATGCACAATAGCTGAATTAATCTGGCAAAAAAAATAAACATCCTATAAACAAATTAATAAGGTAATTTACCTGCAATGATTTTCACACTTATTTTTCCTACTTATGTGATGAGTTTAATATATTAGAAATAATTAATAGAAACGAAACATAACATAAATATAAATGTAAAATATAAATAGATAAAATGTGGCACATGTGGTGTTAACATTTATACTTTTTAACAAAAGATGTAACTTGACCAGATGTGCTCAAACGTTTGCATTCAACCATATGTAGAGGATATGATTTATCATCATAATATCATCATTTTATCATCATCATCATCATGATTTTCCAGATATGCTAATAGACCAGTAGACATTTCTAATTTAAAGCTTCCATAGAATCCATTTATTAAGCAGTTTAAGTTATTCTCTGATGTTCTACAAACAAGGTATGTGACTTTGGTTGCATTTTGAATGCATTTTACCCACCCATTTACACCCCGTGATTTAGTCCTAGAATGAAACAAACTGTTTTTCCTGTTTTGGTGAGCTGAATAATTTGATGAGCTCTGCTCTGATCGGCTGGTTTACAGTGAGACACTGCAATGATCACACAGAAGCAACATGTTGAAATAAACACAGACAGAAAAATAAAATGAACCTCTGTGTAAATAAACGCAATCAATATCCTATTTGGCTAGCTATGCTAATGCTCGTTACTTGGAGCTTGCTAGTAGCTGATACCTATACTAGCTACTCACTTTCCATCTGGACATCAACACACAGTAGATTAAAGCTGTTCCTCACTGTGAAACTCTCAGTTTAAGATGATCTGCTTCTACCAGTAAACACGGATACAATCACACAACATGGCTGCTACTTACAGGCTGCTGCTGGGGTTGTGATGCTAGTAAAGGTGGAGCTGCTCCTGTATTCACTCTCTTCAGTGTTAAACGCTGGGCGAAGCTACTCCATATCGTCCAAAGTTTGAGAAACTGTCCGGAGTGAAATGTGCAGATCAGACTAACAACTTTGAATTCAAGTTGTCCAGGATCCTGTTTAAGATGCGGGAGCTGAAGTTGGGTTCCTATTAGGGCTGTACC
>CM067497.1:4629365-4631865 GCA_034552555.1 Semaprochilodus insignis
GTGGATTAAATTTTTTAGCAAGCATGCGTCACAGCCCAGCTAGAACTTAAATATATATTTATTATCCCCCTTTATAATTATTAAAATGTATTTTTACATTCTTAACGTTCGTGTGCATTTTGTAAGCTTTTGTCTGTTTTACAAAAAAAACCCAAAAAACTCGTCACTGTTGTCAGTCGACTTGAAGGTTCTCAGTCGACTTAAAGGGTCTCCAACTGACGATTCGACTCGTCGACTTCTAGAGGGCAGCCCTAGTTCCTATTCACCAGCTTCTTAATCATATTTTCTGTTCCACCTTAAATGCTGCTGCAGTTAGTGCCTGTACGAGCTCTAACATTTAAGACTGAACTGAACATTTGATTAAGAAGCTGGTGAATAGGAAGCCAACCTCAGCCTGCTGGCAGTTCGGGAAGGGTATGAAAAGTGCCAACATCCTTCACAGCCTGGAACCATAGATTTCTGCACATAGTCCACCATTTTGTTGCTGATGCTCCATTACCATTGTATGTAAATGTTGGGGGTGTAAATATTAATGAGTCTGTTACATAACAGTGTAAGATTTTGGAATTGGTTCGATTTACTGTACTCATTTGTTAATGCAGGATTTGTATTTGAAGGAGGAACAACAGTGTTTGAGGTAGATGTTATGTCAATTCTACGCACCGAACTCTCCTTACTCGTCAGTGTAAATACAGGCTTTCATTCTATGGCCCCTTTAATGTGTCAATAATAGCACATGATTTTACCACATTTCTGTTCATACCTCTTTCAGATATTACTTTTAGGAACTGATCATAATTGCCGTGTATGCACTATTCCTGAAAGACGACGTGTGGCATTGTTTTATGGCTGGTAGCTTGGCGAGTCACGCTAGGGCTGTCTTAGAGAAGAAATCTGCTTTTACATAGCCTGCAGCGAATGGATTTTCTCTGGATAATACAATGTTTGGGACAGTGAATTAGGGATTAGGCAGGAATGATACATTCCCACATGCAGAATTTAATTAGAGCGGGATCTGTTTAAATGAAAGGCCCGAGTTCAGGGAGCTAAATGCAAGAATTAGTATTCCACACATGGGATTTCAACGGTAAGAGGAAAAAAAAGCCAATGCAATCACTTTTCATTTAGTTTACCACCCCAGACCTAACAAACGGTGATAGGAAATATCAGCAATATGTCAATAGACATTAACATACATGACACACAGGCCAGACCTTGCATCACTTCTGTTGACTGTATAAGCACTATCATTAGACTATGATGAGCATTCGATATATACAAGCTAATTATCTGTTTCTCTGTGGGGAACACGTGGAGGAGGAGGATGCCATATTGATCGCTTCATTCGAGGATAAAAACACAATACACAAGGCCTTACTTTATTATTCCTCTTTGAGACCCTGTATTACATCACAGGAGCACATTTAAATGTAAGCAAACGGTATCCAGCCTGATCAGAAAGCACTATGTGAACCCTCCATCCAGCCTAGAAAGACCTGCCATCATCTGCAGCTTACACCGGACTATCTGTTTTGAGTTCCGTTTACAAGTACAGGTGTCCAAACATCCCTCGCTGGTCAGATAAACAGAGCCCGTGGCTGCAGAGCCCTCATCGGTGCTGCTCGGGGGATTAACTTCAGATGCCTTTTCTCACTCTGAGGCCAAACAATAGAACAATCAGCCAAGACACACTGCACAGGATACATGCGGAGCTACTGGGATGGGACGCTGGGTCTAAAATGTCAGCAAACAACCACGGAAAGACAGGAGGGGAGTTTTCACAGCGTCAGGAGGAGACCGGACTGAAAGGCCTTTTGCTATTGTTCTCACAAAGGTCAGAGCCCATCCAGTCACAGAATATGGGAGACTCCAGCACTGAGCAGGGGAAATGTATACTTTAGGGAAGAATAACAGGAACAACAACTTGCTCGGACCTGAATTCAGAAAATAAGCCACGTGGGAAAACAGTGTCAGGAAAAATCCTTTTTTCAAGCATCGTTAATGTTGCCACAGTCTAAATATAAACGTTCATATATGAGTGTGAATGAAACAGCTTACCTGACAATAATAAAAATATTGTATTATTGCAGGGCCTGTTCTGGTAGCCACCTGATAAGTCTGGCAAATTAGGACATTTCTCGGAATAATCCCTTATATACGTATTATCTCCAGCAGGGGAGGAGGTTAGCAAAATACCTGCAGTAAAGCACTTGAGATTAGTTGACACTTTGAGAGATAATCCACGGCATCTGGATAAAGCCAGATTACAACCGAATAACATGTCAAAAACAGGATGGTTTGGAAATTAAAAGTGTTCTCTGAGAAGATCTCTTAGTATGTGGTGAACTCCACTGAGGGATGATGGTAAGAATAAGAACAAACCTTTATTATAGTTATATAATAGTATATAAGTTTCTCTTTGGGTACATGGCTCTGGCGCTGGGCGATATGGCAAAAGTAATTACTCACAATTCTACTCACAATATGATGGTACTTGATA
>CM067497.1:4636865-4658127 GCA_034552555.1 Semaprochilodus insignis
TATGGGAACAGGTTCTCCATTCCACACAGGGGAGGGAAGTATCCTCCCTGCACTCCGCCAGGAAGCTGGGGTGAGAAGCAGGATGCAAAGCCAGGGATGAAGTAAGGCAAAAACTGCCCCCCTAAGAAGGAGCCTGGGTCACCGGCGATGGCGTTCTGAAGAGCCTGCAGTTGTGCCGGGTCCATTGGAGCCTCACCTCCAACTTTTCCCAGTGCCGAAAGTGCCGATGAGGGCTTCTCCCTTTTCTTCACGCTGGGGGTCTCAGGGCGGGGGTTGTTGGCTTCTCTTTCCTTGACCTTCACGGACTTCTCCAACTTCTTGTCTTTCTCAGATACTTTGCTGTGCTGCTCAGTCTGACTGGCTGCCAAAGGAATGGGAGGAACAGTAGGAACAGGAGGAGCAGGAGGAGGAGGTGGAGGAGGAGGAGGAGGAGTCTGCAGAAGAGTCTTGGTTGGGGTACTGCTGAGAGACATGGCAGGAGAAGGGGTGGCTGGAGTAGGGAACCCAAGCATGCCAGCACCAGGAGACGCTAAAGCTGAAATACAGTGGTATAGATATAGATATTGAAATTTAGGACTGCAAACTGACTCATGAACAAAAGTAATGAAGCTCTCCTTCTGGTTTTGTTATGGATCAAAACTGTGACATGAGCCCTAAAATACCCTATCACAAGTATACAAATATACAAAGCCCACTTTATACATTTAAAAAAGCACAAAAGGGGAAGAAACACACTTAATGTCTGAGTTCAAAGTAAATCATTCCACCTCTGTCTTTGCAATAAACGCATGCATTAAATGTCCTCACGACTCATTACTCCAATACATCAGAGTTAGTCACAGTCCTCAACAGCAGAATGACGAAAATGGGCAGTAGTCCCATTTTAGCATCTAGTGCAGAAATAGTTCATAAAACTAGTATGCTTATTGTCTTTGTCATACTAACTCACCAGGTGTATTTGGTGGGAAACCTGGAAGGGATGATGGCCCATTGACACCAGGAAGAAGGACTGGTGGGAGGCCAGATATTCCTGGGTAGCCAGTTGGCAGGCTAAGGCCATGAAGTGCATTGCTGTCCATTGCAGGTTGCTGCTGGGCTGGCAAGCTGAGGACATCAGTTGCCTTCTTCAGACGGTCAAGCTCTTGTTGAGCCATAAGCTGGCGGACAGTGGTAGGCGGAAGATAATCCTTTTCTCTGTCGACCTGGTTGCCCAGGGTTTCTTGTACCTTTGCAATGTGCTGCTTAGAAAAGATGTGATCACGAATAGAAAGTCTAGCTGTGTACTTCACACCACATAAAGTACACTCAGGCCTCGGCCCATCAGGAGAACCTTGGCTTATCATGAATGGCTTTCCAATGTTTATTTTGAACTTCTTTTCTTTCGCACGGGCATTCTGGAACCAGACCTGCACAACACGTTTCGGAAGTCCTATCTCATTGCCCAGCATTTCGCACTCCTGCATTGTGGGAGTGCGGTAGTCGCTGAAGCAAGCCTTGAGGACTTTAAGCTGTAGGTTGCTCATCTGAGTCCTAAAACGCTTGTGTCCTGGTCGTTCTCCACCACTTTTCGAAGACTTGAAGGAATTTGCACTTCCAAATGGACTAGGTGAGCTTGGGTCAGCTAAGCTTGAAGTCTCACTTTTATCAGCATTTTCATCTAAGTCATCATCTCTGGAGCTGAAATAATGCTCGCCATCCTTGCCAGAGAAACTGAGGGCAGGGCTCACCATATTGAAAGGGAATCTGTCTTCAGCTGCCTCGGAGAACTGCATTGGGTGCATTTTGCTCTCACCCAGTCTCTCTCCACCATTGGACGTGAGATTCTCCACCTCATTATTAGTCTCATCTCCAGTTGTCACATCGCTTATAGCTGTGTTAATTGATGAGGTCTCATCAAAATCAATTCTGTTGGTGTCACAAGAGACCTCTGCAGAATTCAAAATAAGCCCTTCAAGTTCATCACTGTTTTCTGCTTTTAAGGATGAAGGGCTCAAGAAGTTTTTTAGCTGTGCCTCAGATGATTTGACTGGGGTGGAGGATGCAGCTGGAAGCTCACACTCATTCATCTCAGTCTTTGGTGGCAACAGTGGAAAGTCAAAGGAACTGTACTTAAGCGGGCTTTCGCCTCCCTCGTCCTGAAGCATCATCGGGCTTGGAGGCAAACTAAAACCTGCCTGTTTAGCCTCGTGCCAATGCCGGGAGCGTATGTGGCTATCGAGGGCTGATTTAGCCTTGAACAGAGCCCTGCAGAAAGGGCACTTCTTATGAGTCTGGGAGGGACCAACAGCTCTAAACTGACCTTTTCTCTCTCTGGCACGGGTGTTCTGAAACCAGACTTGAACTACTCTTTTTTTCAGTCCCACTTCATGAGCAATATGATCTAACATCTTTCTTGTTGGGTTAGAATCAAGTAGGTACTTGTCATAAAGGATCTCCAGTTGCTCTGGTGTGATTGTGGTTCTCAGGCGTTTGTCTCTGTGTTGGTCTTCTCCATTGTTGATACCATCTTTTTCATGGGAGCCATCGTCTTTATCATCTAATTTACGTTTCATGGAACCAGAGGCAGTAGCAGTAGCCAGACCAGAGCTGCTTTGTGTTGGCATCTGGGAAAGTGCTCCAGAGAGCAACTGGCCTGTCATTAAAGGGTTATTGGGGTCAAAGATCATGTAGGGCATATCTAGCGGCCTTTCTAAGAACTGAGAATGCAGGAACTGGTTTTGAGCTGCAAGGAAATGCATATGCTGGTGTTCCTGCCAGAGTTCTACAGTTGGGAAAGCGATCTTGCACTGGTCACACTGGTACTGTAACATCTGAGGAGGGAGGCTGTTGGTAAGAGAGGACAGTGCGATGGAGAGAGGGCTGGATGGGACAGCTGCGGACTGAGGTTGGGAGTGGGATCTTGACATTTGCGGCTGAGGGATCTTCTGTGGAGGAGGCTGAGGGGTGGAAGCTTTTGAGGGTCTTGGATCAGCCACGGCTTTCGCTGCTTGTGTGGGGACAGCCTCGGTCGGCTTTGATTTCTCCATGGGGAGCTCAGGTTTGGGAGAGGTTTTCCCCATATCAGCTCGAGGGGACGGCATTAGAGGGGAGCTGGAGCCAGAGCTGGTTGCCAGGGGTTGTTTGGTGAACTCTGTATGCCTTATGTAATTTTGCTCGCTGTTGTCAAAATTGTCCTCAGAGTGGTTTTCGTCTGCACCATCATCGTCTTCATCTTTGTAGCACTGTTTCTTCTGATGGGTGATGAGATCAAAAATTCGAGGGAAGATGACACTGCATTTCTTACACTGGTACTGCATGTTACTGGTCCTGATGTAGCGCTCATTTGTTAGCTCTTTCTTTTCGTTGTCTTTGGCATCTGCCTGGTTTTCGTAACTCTTCCGTGCCTTCTGGCGAGCATTTTGGAACCACACCACAATCACACGTGTGGGCAGGCTCAGAACAGTAGACAGCTGCTCAATCTCATCATCCTTGGGGTAAGCATTGGTATCAAAGAAGTCTTGGAGAACCCTTAGTTGGTAGTCTGTAAAACGAGTCCGTGATGACCTCTTGTTCAAGGCAGAATCAGTCTTATAGTATTCATGTGCATTTATCTGGGATTCAAGTCTAATGTCTTCCAACGTGGTCATGGGTGGAATGCTAAAGTTGTAAGGGGAGTCTTTGCTTCGCTGTCTCTCTTTGAATAGTGTGTTGCGGAACCAGTGCTTGATTACCTTCTGTGGAAGTCCAGACTTCTCTGCCATTTCCTGGATCTGCTCCTCATTAGGAGAATTGTTAATATCAAAGTAAGCGCGGAGGATTTTCAGCTGATCATCAGTGATTCTGGTGCGAGGACGCTTGAACTGGGATTGCCGCAAGAAGTTTGGATCCAGTCCCAGCTGCTGTTGACATAACTGTGTGAGGTCAGAAGATAAAGAGTCCATTGTGGGAAGCTGCAGAGCGAGCTGTGGGGGTAGCCCAGGGTGTTGCACAGACTGCATCATCAATGGTGGAAATATGGGCAAGTCCAGAGAGACCGGAAGCTGCACTTGTGGAGGCGCGCTTGGTGGTGGAGGTGGTGGTGGAGGTGGTGGTGGTGGCGGTGGAGCCTGCAGGGGTGCCGGAGATGGTGTCTGTGTCTTTCCTACAGTTGTGCTGGCAGGAACAGTGTTCACTGGAGCTGGGGGTGGTGGAGGTGGAGGTGGTGGGGGAGGAGGGCTGTCTGGAGATGGTGGGTTTATGGGATAGAGCTTGTCATATGCCTCCCTGTATTGCTGTGCAAACTTCTCCAACTCTACATATGGAAAGAACTGCCCGTGGACATGCTCTTGGTGACTCTTGAGGATTAACATATTGGAGAAGAACTTTCCACACATCCCACACTCTAATTTGTCATTTATTTCTTCTTCTCGGTTCTTTTTCTGGCTCTTTTGTCTGTTTTCATTGTATTGAATGACCAATTCAAAGCCAAAGTTTTCTAGAAGGGCTTTGGCAGCATTACCTCTGGCTCCAGAGATGATGCGTGGGGGAGGAATTAAAGGTTCTGAGAATTTTGACTTTTTGGAATCTTTGTTGTCTTTAGTATTGTCAGTCTCACTCATGTTCTCCAGCTTTGCTTTGCTCTCTTGCTTCTCCAGGTGCTCTTCAGCCTCCCTAGACATTTGAATCTCAGAGACAGCAATGTGGTTGGGCTCTGACTTGGGCTTGTGGCTTTGCTGTGCTTTCTGCTGCTGTTGTTGCTGCTGTATCTGGGACTGTGAGGCCTGTTGTTGAGCTTGTTGCTGAGAAAGTTGTAGCTGCTGCTGGCCCAGTTGGTGCTGCTGCTGCATCTGCTGCTTTAGGTCTTCAAGGAATGACCCTGTCATGCCAGGCATCCCAAAGGCAGCCGAATGCAGTGCCAGCTCAGGGCTGATATTAAACTCAGTGCCAGGAATATAGAATGGGAAGAGGAACTGTGGCTGCTGGAACTGCAACAAAGCCTCTGGTGTCATTGGGAAGTGGGGGAAGAATGCTGGATTCAGGAATTGTGGCTGAAAAAAGGCAGCCTGCTGTTGGAGCTCATGTTGCAGTTGCATCTGCAGCTGTGCTGGTGATGGGGTCGATTGATGAGTTGGTTGAACAGCAATATGATCAGTAGTTTGCTTAATGGTGACTTCTTTGGTATCTACAGTGTTTTCTTTGTTAGACGATACTGGTAAGCTCACAGATTCCGTGTTTCCCTGACTGACAGGTACAGGGCTGTTAGCTGGTGCAGCTCCACTTCCTCCACTTGCAGCACTGCTGCTAGTCTCCAGCTTGGCAGTTCTGGCTTTAGTCTGATGAAGGACAGACCTCATGTGAATCTCCAGGGTAGAACTTTGGCTATAAGCAACATTACATATATTGCATTTGTATGGTTTGTTGTCA
The DNA here is from genome assembly GCA_034552555.1 of Semaprochilodus insignis. Classification (NCBI taxonomy): domain Eukaryota; kingdom Metazoa; phylum Chordata; class Actinopteri; order Characiformes; family Prochilodontidae; genus Semaprochilodus; species Semaprochilodus insignis. The sequence goes on from CM067497.1 coordinate 4,642,248, forward strand.
ACATTGTTGCTGGTCTCCTGGGGAACTGGGCTTGAGGCTTCTTGGAGAACTTTCTTTAGTTTATGCAAGTGCGAGACAGAGTTGTAATGAACTAGGAGAATGTTCTTTTGAGTGAATGACTCCTTACACACTGTGCATTTGTATGGACGGGAGGGGTCTAAAAACTTCTCCATGGTGAAATTCGGACCTTTTCTAAAAGGCAAGGTCCTCTTGGGTTCAGAACCCATATCATCGAGCAGGGAGCTGCTGTCACTTCCAGTGGGACTGGCCTTCCCTTCTTGGTCCAGCTCCTCATCTTTATCCATCTCCTGTTCAAAGACCTGTGCCTCTTCCAGGGCTCTGGCCTCACTCTCTGTGATATCGCCATTAAGGGGCAGACTTCCACACAGCTGCTGCACTTCAGCTTCACTAAGCTCTGGGTGGCCAGTCTCCAGGTGCTTTCTGAGGGCAAGGAATGTCCTGAAACTGCGCTGGCACAAGCTACACATGGTGGCTGCCCGAATGGCATGGTACTGGGAATGTATCTGAAGCTTCTGCAATGTCTTAAATGCCAGACTGCAGTGGTTGCAGCGATATTTATAGACATGGCGATCAGAGACTGAGAGCTGCTGGCGTTTCTGTAGGTCACTGAGGTGTTCCTGTAGCAGGTCTGGGCTTTTCCTGTCCTGCCCGCTGGCTTTTTTCCAGTCAGGAGCCTCAGAAGCCTCTTTTGGTGGCTTGAGTTCCTCATTGGCAAGCTCAAGCTCACTTTTTTCTAGGCCTGTGCTATTTTTCAAATCCTTAGAGCCATTTCCTGTTGCAACATAGAAAGAGAACATACAAACTGTTTTAGAACATTTCTTGAGATGTTTCGTTCTAGGTATTTTTTATTGATTTTTACTGGGTTTTCTGGTAGTACCTTTTATATTGTTCTTAAAGATTGGTAAATGTTCTTCAATGTGCTTACCCATGGGTTTCCCAGATCCCTCAGGGACGACAGCTGAAGGATCCATCAGAGATGGTGCTTTGTCTTGTACTGGTGCAGGTATCAATGAATTACTGGGCATTGTAACATCTGGACCTGCAACCTAGAATAGACATGGTGTAAATGCAGTGTTACTATACCACTAGACACAAAAATAAATGTACAGCAAAGAAGAGTTGGGAACAAGAATATGTCTGATGCTAGAGTCCAACATAATAATAGACCACACATTTGAAACATAACATTTTATTTTTAATGAATTTAAGGTTTGAGTATGCACAGCCATAAAAAGTTCTGGTCATTTTGTTAGAGAACAGCATCAAAATTCACATGTAATTCAGTGTAGAATAAAGTAAATGTATTTTACTCTTAAAACAAGCCGGTCTGTCAATCCTCAGAGCATGTCTGGAATCAAAGCACGCCTTGACAGCCCTGTGCAAATTTTAAGGGTCAGAATGGGCAGAAAAGGTATGATGTACATACTGTCATAAGCAGCTTCTCCACACAGTCTGGGGCCACACTGTGAAGGTGGGTGAGATGCAACTGCAGGTGAATCTTGTTACTGAGGACATCCTGACACAGGGGGCAAGAGATGACCGGCTGCATGGAATGCTGGGACATGATGTGCAGCTGCAGACGGTTTGCGTCCTTGCTACTGTAATTACAGTACGGGCACTGCTGCACCTGAAAAGACAGCGTTTATCATTGCATGGTCATAATTCATTGTACTAAAACCTACTGCACATGACTCTCTGGCACAGTAAAGCTAAAGATTTATGCCTCTAGGAAACCAACTGGATAAACAAAAGGGACCCCACAAAATGTAATACGACTACTTTTCATGTAATTCACTTACGTCTTCAACTTGAGCAATTTTATGAACAAAACATGATTGGCTGAAATTCCTAATCAGAAGATCACAAATGACAAAGATGTGTATCCTTTTATGCCTGGCTCTCATTACACGGAGTACTTTCAAATTGCTGCTTCCCACCACCTGTCTTAATGTAATCCATTTCAGAAATGACTCAAGTCGTGCACTACTCAGGGTCCTGCAAGGCATGCTAATACTTCATAATTTAATTTAAAAACACATATAATTTAAAGGGATGCAAAGGGTAGAGTCTTATCCCCATACTTCACTTGAGCACAAAGATGGGTTCTCTCTTTTTTTACCGCTATAAGGCATTGTAACTCACTTGCTCATTGGTAAGTGTCTTTTCCTCGGCCGATTTGGGCCTCTTGGGCGGAGTGTCATTTTCTTTCTCCTGTAGAAGTGAACGCTTCCCCGCTGCAGCATTCCCCAGGGTTTCTTTAGCCAGTGTATTAACTCCTGAGAGTAAACAGACAGAATGTCTTTAGTCACAAACCTATTGCCAGTGCTTAAAAAACACCAACTGCATGTTTCACTATGAAGAGAGCATAATTAGTCCTGGTTAACTGAATTTAGTGCAGCTAACATTGAACAAAAATCATTACATTCAAAAGATTGTATATTACTGTTTACAATATGTGGTTTAATGGGGATTTTATGTCTGTTCTGTCATATCAAACCTCAGAAAAAATACCTATTAAGGTACATATCATGTATAATGAAAACATATTTAAGTCTGGTGATGCTATATCCTTGCCATCCATTTTAACTATCCCTACTCTATTCCTAATTATTACTATATGAGTCAATGTCTACGAGAAAGAAACCCACAAAATGCTATAAAAGAACAATGCACCTAAACTGATTTACCACGAAAACATTCCAATATAGAATTTATTTTGATCACATGTAGAAACCAAGCATAATATATAGCACAAAGCAATTCCTATTATAGAGATTTTCAATGCAGAATCCATTTTCACTGCACTGTCATGGTACAATTATGCAAGTTATTTGTATGTATAGATCACCCAATCACCTTTTCTAGCATTTACTCAAAATATACATGCCTGACAAAGTGCATTCGAGAGGCCAAAATTGTTATTACAATTTCAGCTGAGCTTTATTCAAGAAATCAGCCCCCAGTTGTATTTAGAAAATGCTGCACAGGGTGATAAATCTTTCATTACCCTCATCCCTAGATACAGACATTGTCCCAGCCTGCTCAGTCTATGCAATTTATCCCCTTCCCGAGTATGCAGAGCACAAAGAAAGCTCAGCCGCTTGCCGTTCTCTAATCTGGTCACTCTAGGCTAAATGTGTATCTTACTCTTGTGAATCAAAGCTTAGTAAAGGCAGCGCCAAAAAATGGTGTAAATAAAGCAACTGCATTGATTTGAATAATAAAATTATTTCATACTAGTCTGCATTTGATTTGATTTTAGCGCACCGAAATTTCAGTTGCATGTTCATGCAATTTAATTCTTTGCATCATGAGGTATCCTACTTATTTTATTGTAATCCCACATATCAGGAGCCTGACATATTAGCCTGTCAAGGAAAGTGACACAGGAGGGGAAAAAACCCCCACAAGGGCACAATACGAATTTCCAAGAGCATCAGAGTATTTTCTGCAGTCTCAAATTGCTAGGTAATCTTTTTTTCTCCCGGCTTTGATATCCCTGCAGCGTTGGGGAGGCATGTCACATACATTTCATGACAAACAGAAAACCTCATTTGCCAGGCGGCCCAATCTCATTGCCGCACCGCATCTTCTGACCTTTTTTTCTCCTCTCGCTGTTTATTATGAGTATTTCTAATTTTAACTTTCAATTTTCACCATCTTCCAGTCAATTTGCAACTAAATTATTTCCAGTGTGAGGAGCCGATTGCCGGACAACCGGGTGCAAATACATTTCACGATGCGATGAGTCCTTTCCATTGATTGCCATCATATTGAATGTAAATGTATAGTCTAGGGGCTAATCTGATTGTGTGCTACATGAAGATCCGTCTTTATGATTTATTTTCTTAATCAACATGCTGCTTTCATAAGCACTTAGAAAGAACTGCAGACAGACATACTTGTATAAGGAAGGATGAAAAAAAAGAGAGTGAGAAAGCTTTCAATAGACTAGTATCTCTGAACTAGCACAGTTTTAGATGTGCAGCCCTTCTAATACTGCACCTAAAACGAGATCAAATGAGATGAATTCTAAACCATGGACATTATTTCAGCTGGGCAATCATGGCCTTCATCTTATCTTTTTTTTTTTTTTGCTGCTTTTGCATGCCTGGGTGGCTAATGCAGTACAGGCTATCTTTTGGTTTGGAATCTACATCGTCCACTAAATGAAATTGCCCTTCTTTTTCTTTTCCCTTTCAGACAAAGCCATGAAGCAATAGATACAATAATTGTGACACTCTTCCCATCCCCCAATGACAAATGCCTTTCAGAAGCAGGACCTTGGTTGATTAGATAAATCAAAAAGTGATTTATGACATTCAAGCTGTATGCATTATAAGAGCCAGGGCAGCAGACTGGCCACCCATCTTTATTTATGGCTGTCAATGGCATTTGTAAAATCACACAGCCTCTATATGGCATCTTTAAATACCTCTGATAATTGCAGCAAGTTGCTTCTCAAAAAGAGGAATCGGTTATGTATATGTGCAATCCACTCTTATATTATTTTATATCCTTATTTTGTCCTGCTTCCAAATGACTTTTAGGGACGCACGATGTTACTGGAATCATATCGGTATTGCTGAATACTTCCTTAAAAAATAATATCAGGTATTGCATTTGACCAATACCTCAAACCGTTATTTGATGACATATCAGGATGTTAAGGCGATGCTTGGCTACTGTTTTATTCATTTTACTACATTTCTAATTTAATGTACTCTGTAATGCTAATACAAAATTGATTTGGTCCCAATTTCTGTATTTTTTCGTACATGAAAAATATGGATGTTAGCATTAGCTCACATATATTTTCCATATTTAATGCATCATATACTGATGATTAGAACTATTATTCACAATGCAATACATATTGGTCAATTGGTTTAAGTACCAAAACAAGACCTGCGTTCTTGGTCAAATTTTGATTAACACAAGTAGTTTAACACAAAATACACAAAGTGCTAATGCTTCTTGTTTGTCGTACTTTTGTGATAGTCTCTTGTAGAAACAATGGAAATTATTTCTATTTATATTAATATATCTATTACAAATACTCGCATAAGCATCTCAACTGAATATGGCCAAATAATATGTCTCTATGTTTCTAGCAAATGTCAATTATACAGAACCTACTTAATAAAGGCAACATGAATTTACTATTCAATTTCCTGGACCTTAGACCCAGCAGTCTGACTGAGGTTACAGGGCTATAAATAAAGCCGGAGCCCTGGGACCCTTTGAGTAACTTTAGTGATTTAGGGGGACGCCGGGTTAAGGTCGCGCATTAGAGTGACCTATGGTTCACATGATAACATTTGAATGCCACACTTTGAACCCCAGCTCCCACGGTGGACCCACGCTTTACCCCCAACCCAGAAAAATGCATTTGCTTTTTTTTCACCATGCATTTTAAGATGCGACAGACGCAGAGAGATGTTTAATTTGGCACATCCTTTGTGACACTAACTACACTAGAATGAAGCCATCAAGAGAATCCATAGCCACAGGACTTCAATTAAATATGCTAATGTCACTTAATGTAAAATCTAGAAACACAAGAAACTGACTAATGCTCATTTCAAGTCTAGGAAACATGCAAACAATGTTTCGAATGCAAATGCTAATTTAAAATATGCAACATTTGGTTTATCTTGCGTGCCTTTCATTAATCAGCATATTGCATATAAATTAATACAGGACAAAAAAAAAGGAGCATTGTGAACAATGAGTAATTTCCTGGCTAATTTTCAGCAGGTATGCGGGAAATGGTCTTAGCAGTAATGACAGCTAATTTTCATCTCTGCATAGTGTTTACAGTCTTATTTCTGTAGCCCAAAGCCATTGCACTGACATGTTACATCTCTACAAAGCACAAAGTAATCTGGAGTTGATCCAGATTAAGACATTTGCATGGAAATGCATTCTGGATTATAATTAATCCATGGTGACACTAGATTAAAATGACAAAGTAAATTAAACTGAGGGAAAAAATGGTCTGTTTTGAAATATCTTGCATGTGAATATTTTTACAGCTGAATACTGTGAATATCATGTATAATCTTCAGTGTGCTCCTGCTATTGTTGACCATATTACAGTATTTTATTTTAGATGAGAAAAACACATTTAGCATATGGGTTCAACAGTGCAAACCCTAAAAGTCCCATTCTATCCTGGCTGTTCAATCTCCAAGCAGTGGATTAGCCTCTTAATAAATCAAAACAGCAGCCATTTGGGTTCTAATCCCAATTTAAGCATTGCTGCTTTAAAGACACCGTTTGGTTAAAATTTGCTGGTTGGACCTGGCGGAAACGTACATCCCCAGCACCGTGTTAAATGATGCCGCATATAATGTGAAGTGCAAATTCTAGCTGCTGCCTTAGACAGGCCTGTCAAGGATATATGGGTAAAAGATAGATGACTAGCTAAACTAATAGGCTTCGTCCTGTTTCAGCATTTCTTCTGCACCATTGAACCCAACATTATGTAGCTAGGTATGGCGTGCATGAAAAGACATCCAATGTAATATTCATTTTGACCGCAGATTTCCATCTCATACATAAAGAGCATGTATGAATTCTTATTTGGCAAAGCAAATATAACAAAGCCTGAGGTAGCTGTGCCAGATGCTAGCTCCAGGGGCTGTTCCCTGATCTCAACACGACGCTGTTTTGTAAGGCTTGCTGCCCTTGTTAATATGCTACCAGTTACACATATATGTAGATTTGTAGTTAAACGCCAGTGAGGACAATGCGCTCTGATGGGTGGAGCACTAGCAGGCAAAATACAAGGGGTGGGGGTGAGGGAAGAAAAGAATGAAAAGATGAAAAAAAAAAACTAATTTTAGGGTTACAAGGGCGCGGTGCAATATTAGAAAAAATATATACATGAGTGCTATCTAATCCCACGCTTACGCAAAATTAATATGTCATCAGAGGAATCACAAGTACAGCGAAGATTAATGAAAGGCGCTTAAAAATTACAAGCACGCAAACTGATTTGATTAAAAAATAATCTCACTGGTCATTCTGTAATATTCTTCAACTTATCCGCATCTCTGCTGTCAGATGGTTATGATTAAAATGGGTCAATGGGAGGCTACTGATAGCATTCACATGCAATCCACACATGCGGCCATTATTAGCAGGAAAAGCCCCATGCTCGAGATGAAATGGAGCCAGGGACGGGCAGGGTAGGAGAGAAGACATGAGCCCAGACGTGGCGTGTGACTGAGTGGTTGTATGTGTAGGTGTTAGAGCGTGTTAACTGGGGATAGGGTTAGTTAGTTAGTGAGGAAGGAGGGTGCCAGAGAAAAAGACCAAAACTAAAGGTCTTACTGGAGTCCTTCTCTGTCCTCTTGCCCTCTTGACTTTCCCTCTCGCTCGAGTCTTTGTCCTCAGCTGAGGAAGCTCGTCGGGGTCCCTCGGTGTCCTCACCTGGTTCCTCTACAATTGAGCACAGTAAGGCCAAGCAGTTACCCACTGCAGGTTGCTTTGCTCCTTACACTCTCTCAGGAAATGATTCAAGCCTTTCCAGGCAAGCCATGCTTCAGATGACCACAGCCTCAATGATTTACTTCACTGAGATTATTCAACTATAGAGTAATGTCTGGATCAGCAGTGCACATATTTTTACAAAGTGCATAACCTCAACCTCGTCCTTATCTTGCATGCAACTGGGATTCCTATCAGATAATGAAGTGATATTGTCCTAAACTGTATTCTATTCTTTTACCCACCAACACATTTTAAATGCTTGTAGCCTTGTGCCAAGAGTATGCTTGCTTTGTTTTCAGACCTAATTTTGGAACAGGACCTTTTTATGAGATACTTTGCTAACTTCAGCACTTAGCACTACCATCTTTACCTTGTTGAAACAAAAAGCTTTGGAGTCAACCATGAGAAACTCCAGGATAAAAGTGGGCAAGAACAAACTAAGTGTGAAAATTCAAAACCAATCCATCTCCAAGTTCAATTGTTGGTGCTCTCATCAACATTGTCCAATAGACAATTAGCCTGTTGTTAACCCATGAATGTATCACAAGTTATACTATCTGAAAAGTACCCCCTACCCACCAGCTCCCAAAAAGTACAGAAATAGAATAATTACACATGCAGGAAAAGCAAAGGAAACACTGTTCAGTTAGCTAACAATAGTGCTTGTAGTCTGAAAACTACAAGTGCTTGGACTAAAGCTCTATTGAGGGGGGGTTTAGTGGTGGTGCACACTTGTTAGCAGCAGATTTCTCGGCAATCCAATAACGAAAGTCTAACAAGTTGTCCCCAGATGTGTATTGTCATTAAGAGATCTTAGCAGCTGGTTTCAAGCTAATGCTAAAGTTTCAGCCTTCAAGGGCTGCGTCCAAATAGTCTAATGAAACTTGCCTGGTTTCTAAATTTATGTGCACAGCTGACTAGCATGGCTAGCAGATCAGGTTAACTCAACGAGCACTGAGCACAGAGACACTATATATCCAAGCAGTTTTGGGCCATGTCTGTTGGTCCATTCCTTGTGAAATCTTCACACAGTGTAAACAGCGGTTGCTGTGTTCAAAGATGCATAAAAGTAAAAATTTCTGAAAATGGGGATACATGTTTTTATTTGGACAGCGGCAATATTTAAACTAGGATTATGACAGATCCAGTTATTCTTTAGATTTTATAGCTACTCATAATTCAAAATATTAACCATCTATTTTCTAATTATAATATTTATTATAATAAGAACAGTATTTGTAGTCTAAAACCCGATTCCTCCACAGGCTCCATGCAGGCCACTGGTCAAGATAAAACCTACTCTACACTACATAGGTGAACTCGGTTTGAAATAGTCGGGGGGCCACTGTGTGAGACGAGTTGTCTTCCAGGGGCCAGATCACACACCTCTCCAGATTGTTAACACTAGGCAGATTACACCAGCAAATCTTTCTGGTGCTTGGCCCCCTCCCTCTCTCCCTCCCCACCCCCATGTTTAATAATTCTGTGGATCTTCGCTATGCTGCCAGTGGATTAATCTGTTTATGCTGTTAGCTGCTAGGTCGAGGCTGCGCGCCTCTAATCCCTGAAAGGCCCACTGTTCCCTTTCATCCAGAGATCATTTGTCTCTCACAGCGCTGATGTCACATTTTAATGAATTTTTAGCAGGCTGAGTAATGCCAGATAACCAGGCTCTCTTCTGCCTCTCCACCCCATGCCGCTTCCATCGCATGTTAGGGTTGGAGGAGGAGAGGAAAAAAAGGGAGAGAGAGAGAGAGAAAGAGAAGGAAAGAGAGAGAGAGAGAGAGAGAGAGAAAGAAAGAGAGAGGAAGGAAGACCTGGAAGTATTTTGGAAGACCCTGTACGAAATTAAAGAAATTAGGGAAACGCAGGGGGGGTGGGTTGGCAAAATGGCGCTCAAAGTGCTGCGCTCATCCATTTTATAAAACCTTAATAACCATATAAATTGACCACGAGGTGGCAAAAAGGTCACAAGCGCATTTGCATACAATCACTCAAGTCATTGTTTGGTAAGCAGAGCAGCCCCAGCTTTGGCGGATACATGATATAATTAACCCTTTCGAATTCCCCGCACAGCGCTGGCGCCGACATTTTAAGTGCAACACATTAAGTGGAAATTATATACAGCATGAAATTTTCATGGCAGATGCTGGGCGTGATTGAAAGGAGAAATTGTGCTGCACTCTAGTCCTGATGTTTTATTAATAATATTCTGACAACAGGATGAAATATCTCCTGTCACTGATGGCAGCTGGCTGCAAAAATTGCTATTTTGGTGCTCGTGCAGTGTCGGTGTATTCTAATTCATCCCGCAACAAAGGCAGTGTCTCAGCATGTGTGTGTGTGTGTGTGTGCATGCGTACACAGTATGTGTGTGCATTTATGTATGCGTTGTGTGCTGAATGTAGTCAGGGCCCTCTTCAGAAGCACAAGCTGCACATGTTGTTGTTCATACAGCTGTGCAGCAAACTGCAAAATTAGAAATGCTTGTTTAAAACCATGTAGTTCTGCTACTTTACTTTTCACTCCGGAAAAACAGATAAACAAGAAAAACAAGCAAGGTACCATAACAGCGCACTTCACTTAGGGGTGGGTGGTTCTCATCCCACCACCCCCTCCCCTCTTCGTTTGTAACGGGTGAGGGGGGCTCCTGGGGTGAAGGCGGTGATCTAGCTGCATAGATTTTTATATGTTAAAATCTGCCATAATCAGTTATAATAAATATTTCTGGCCCTGTCTTCAAATGTAAAGAAAATAAACACAAAACAAATAATAAAAATGTCACATTTGCATTTTCAGCGTACTAAACAATAAAAACTGTATCGTGCGGAGAATTGAGATTTCACGATGCAGCACATATTTCCCACAATAATCACAACTGAATCTAATTTGTTGTTTTATCATGCACAAAACTGCTTTTTAAAAAGCCCAGTTCTAGAATTTATGATGCACTAACCCACTATCTAAAGAAATCCTAAGCGAATAAATTCTGACATCTGATGATGTAATATTCAAGACTTGAATGAAACGCTATTTTTTTTTTTACTGTAAATTCACAAGGAATCAAATCTGAAATTTCATAATGTACTGAATTACTTTATAAAGAATCATAACCTTTATACAATAATTTCATACTGAAGTTTTGTGTCAAATTTGTGGTTTCATGATACCCAGAACTGCGTCTTAAAAATCATTACTGAGTCCAATTATACAGTTCAAGATGCACTGACTCGCCAACTAAAGATGTAAGTGAATCAGTTCTGAGACTTGAGAGGAGATGAGATGAACTGTTTACTAAAAACTGAATCAAATTTGAGATTGAATTGAATAATTTCCTTAAAAATAACTAAAAAAATAACTAATCAAATTTATCAAATTCAAGACTTCATGAAACACTGTAAACCCATAAGACAATCAAATCTGAGATTTCATATCGCACTGAACTATTTCCTAAAGATTCATAACTTTTAAGATTTCATAACACACTGAATTTATTTTTCATGAAAAATCATTATTGATTGAAGTTTGATTTCATGAAGGCCTGAATTAAAATCATAACTGAATTAAATTTTCAAAAATCATAAAGCACTGCTGAGTGGTTACCTCAAAATATCATAACCTCATAAATATCATAGTGGGCTAATCAGAGAATCTGAAGGAGAAAAAGAGCATTGCTCTGAGCTTCACTAAGCAGATGAGACTCAACACTGGTGAAAGACGGGAGGGGGGAGGGAGGCCAGCTGGAGCCATCCAGCCTCTGATCATGACCAGATTTCAGGCCAGTTAATAAAAAAAGAGACCCAGTCACTCTCTCTCTCTCTCTCTCTCTCTCTCTCGCACAAACACAACAAAACAAACACAAACATAAAAGCACAATGTGGCACACTCAAGGGCATGGGTGGGTGAGGGGCGGGGGGGCAGGCCTTTAGCACCTCCCCTTTGCCCCACCCTTTCCTCTCTAGCCTCTCTCTCTTTCTCTCCCTTTTTTCTTCCCATCCCCTTCTCCTAGCTGGCCTGAGAGTATGTGGAGAGCTGGATTTACTGACCCATTCCCCCTGGCTGGGAAATGAAGTGTCAAAGTGCTAGCGAGTGTCTCTACCTTGAGGGGCATCAAATTTTTAAGGCTATCGTGGAATGCATTAATAAAACATGGCGTGTCAAGCAAAAGAAAAGGGCAAATTATGAAGGTAGTAAAGGCGGGAGAGAGGGGGGGAAAAAAAGACAAGCCGCTATCATCTGGGTCTCATCAGACAGTTTTTCCCCCTCTCCTTCCACTCTCTCTCTCTCCTTTTGGTGGGGTGTGCTACAGCTTCTCTGGTATGTGCTCCGAGAGCAAGAGAAATTCCCAGACATGCTTTCCTATACATCATGGCCGTGTCTGCCCCGTGCCTGACCCTGGCAACAGTTTGAGTAATCTGCATGTGCTACAGAGGCTGTGTGTCAGCAGAGTGTGTATGTGTCGTTGGGGTTTGGTGGGGTGGGGGGTTGAGACTGCAGCCGAGTCTTTACCCATCAAACTTAATGGCTAACAGCACAGCCATGGACAATTTTTACTGCCCGCTTCCAACGGCACCATGAACACATTACCCACCAGCCCCTGCTCCAATACATGATAGTCAGCATCTGCAGCAGTCAAATGATTCTACGCATTAGCACAAAGGAAACAGCCGGCCTGTCCTTTGTTTTTCAAGAGGTGCATTGTTACCACATTTATATTCATCCACAGAGAGGGGAAAAAAGGAGGGAGGGGGGCATGTAGCATGCATGTGGAAATTCATAAATGCAAGTCTGGTAACTTTCATGTCATTAAAGCACTGGGCCTGTCCTGTGGTGAGTGCTTAATGACGGCTGGGGAGGCCAGGCTGCTCCCTCTCTCCCCCATGGGTGCCATAACGCCTCAGTCTGGTCATTATCCGCCTGGTAAAGGAGACACCCACTGCACACAGCGGTGGAAGCACAGCAGCTTCAGAAATGATCGGCCTCATTAAGGTATGTCCTTCGCCTCCACACACTACAAACACGCTACACACTCATCAGACTTTGGGTCTGTTTTTTGAAAATTTATTTCTGTACTTATGAGTATAACAATATAGTTATAATAATTACAAGAATGGTAACACGCAAGTATGAGACCACCCATATAAAGGTTTCTAAATGGTTTGAAAAAAGGCTTTATTAATGGTTAATCATTAGGACATATACACCTTAAAATTATTAACAGCAGTTCAATTACTGCCCTCTTTATTATGTGTTATAACTACTCATGAATACTTTGTAATACTTTGACAAGTGAACGAAATAACCATTAATAAACTAATTTTAAACCATTTTAAATCCTTTATAAGGGCAGTCTCACTATAAAGTGGTACCACAATAATAACAGTTAACGATTATTAATATTATTATCATTATTATTATTATTATTATTATTATTCATTACATAAAGAGTATGGTGAATTGAATACTGTACACATGTCAAAGACCACCCTTGATTTATTTAATTCCCAATCAAAATTACCATTAAAAGTAAAAAATCATTATTAATTCATCAGAGAAAATATACTTCACCTATATTCCCACACCTGCAAAGCTCAGTCTTAGAAGTTGTTTGTGTTTTTGCTTTTCAGCATCCGATTAATCCCAGACAAATTTAAGGATGCTGAGGCCTGGACTTTGGGGTAGTCAGCCCCCTGTACCTGGAACACCAGCAGCTTCTTTGCTTGATCTGTATATGTGTTTCCTTTCTCAGTAAAGGCTTCTGGATGGCTACACATCCTTCCAGTGTTAAGTTGTTAGACAGATGTAACTTAACTGGCCGTTCTGACTGCAAATGAAATAACTTAAGGGTGGACGTTTGCCCCCAACCCATGTAGTATGTGGTGGTGGAACACATACCGTATTCAAGACAATACTACTACTTTTATTATCTCTATTGGATAATAATAATAATAATCATGACTATTATTATTACTGATGTTTTCTGCAATGCAGTCTGGGTATGATTTGAATTTCCTAACTGTCTCTTCTGGTTGAGGTGTAAGAAACACTAATTTTGTGCTGCCCGTGGCCTCTGTGATGTCACATTCTTTCCCCTCGTGGTTTTCATTTGGCCCCTCTGTTTTAAAGGAATCTTTGAAACCTTACACCCTGCACCACTTTGTTAGGGGCCAGATGTAATACTTTCAGGATAATAACCTTTACTGACTTGTTGATCCTCCACCTCCACCACCACCACCACCCCTTACTCCAGTCCTTTTTTCTCCCCTCTCTCTCTCTTTCTCTCTCTCCCTCTTTTTCCAAATTTCAGCGTATTTAACAAGCATTTAGATCTTAACCAGATGCTGTTAATGTACCATGTCTAAAATACTAAACATCAACGTGGAGAGTGGGTGTTGCTGCCGCTGCTGCTGCTGCTAAGCCCGGGAGCAGAGTGTACACACACACACACACACACACACACACACACACACACACTCACACACACTCGCTCGTACATTATCATCAGCAGCAGCTAGCACTGCTAAGGAGATGTCCAAGTAGCTGCGCATTAACCTATATTACATGGCTCTAAGAAGGAAGGATTATTGGTGAAAATGTTCCAAGGGCCTCTCTAATATTTTCAAATCCTAATTCCAAGAATAAAGCCTTTTTTGGTGCGAGATTGTTTGACACGCTTTGTGCGATGTGAATTTTAGGACAAACAGAACACTTGTACAAACATGACTCACAGCAACCTTAAACTGCGGATAGCTGCTGCTCTCCAACCGCACTCTGGTGCAGATCCAGGGATCATCTGGAGCATTACACACTTAAAAAGGAGAAATAAAAGCATCAAAAAATGATTCTTTCATGAAAACGGGCCGATTTCATGGAATAACTACCTTTAGCTTCCTAAAGAAGGTTTTAAAGAACCAAATGAAACAGCTTTAATGGGTCCGCATCATGGAAAATCAACAGTTCCCACACATTTCAAAATAAAGGACTTAAACTGGGGTATGGAAACTAAGCTGCGGAAACAGCCCATTTTGAATTTGCTATTTTTGTGATGTCACTAAAACTAATGCATATATCTATGTACATGCACCTGCTCAGCCTACTAGTCCTGCCCATTAAAATGAAGCTATATAGAGTGTTTTAAACTGGACTGGTGTCTTATCTTAATGGGACATGCCTGTTAGTTCATAGGGGGAAAGAGAGGTCAGAATATGGTCAGGTGAATGAATTACTATGTTTGTGGTACATAAAACCACACAAATTTTAGAAGTGGATCTCATGTGATGAAGAAATGTTCCTGAAAAAAGTTCTAGAACAGGAACCTGTATCTGTAAGAGTATGTGCACTGCGGCACTAGTGCACCAGAGTAGCACACTTAAAAGCAACTGAAAGTATAATGATGGTGTGTTACTGTATGGTTCAAGTGGTTGTAGGTCGCTGTCATCTTGGCCTACACAAACATACGGTAGAGTTACCACCCCACTGGGTCAGGTTTAGGGTGAATCAGCGGGAGTACAAAGCAACAATCTTCCTCACACGCTGAGAGCTGGCATGACGTCATGCGCTCCGGAGCACATATTGAACCCATTTGGCTGCGATCGTACTTCAAGATTTGAACTACTGAAGGTTACGAGGACGTTCTCTGAACATGGTGCGCTGCTAGAGCTCAGCGAGCTTCGGAATAATGGCTGTTATGACAGTGTCTTATGGCGGAGTGAAAATAATCCCAAGAGAGAGAAAATCTAGACTTGCCATTTTGTTGCTGTCAATATATATTTTTTCACGGCACCTATCAAAAGAGTCGAAAACATAAACTTTTTTTCCCCAGCAAAACGCTTGTATCAGCACTCGCCTCAATCCTCTTTCTTGTTGTCAATTATTTTCACGCGAGGAAGTCTCTCTTTCTCTCGCTCCCTCCCTCTCACTGCCACCAGCCTCTAAGTCCTCTCGTCAAAATGGATGATGCACTCACACCTATTATTTCCAGCCGTCATATGAATAAACATGATGAAGATTAAAGCCATACCTTTTGCTGCACCGACAGAAAAGAAAATTCCTCCTGCACTTTTTTTCCGCCGACTTTTGTTTTTGCGCCCACGAGCGCGAGACGATATTAATGATTCCTAATAACAAACACAAAAGCTTTAAAAGAACACATCTTCAAAGGGCTTTCGCCAGAGAAAAAAACCTTGGCGCACCTGGATCTTACACAACAGCCGCGCTGCGCCGGGTTGCCGTTTGGATCACCCGAGGCATCCTGAGCAAATCAAACAGGGCATGAGCGGGCGGCACGGCCGGGCTTACTGCGCTATTTGAAAATAATTTAAACAGATTCCTGCTCGTTTCGCTCCTTCACCCCCCCCCC